>CAUYRH010026459.1:0-27797 GCA_963574655.1 Perodicticus potto
TTTTTTCTGTTTTCCATTTGCCTGGAATATAGATGACCATCCCTTCACCTTGAGTCTATATTTATCTTTTAAGCTAAGATGAGATTCTTGTATGCAGCAGATATCTGGTTTAAGTTTTTGTATCCAGTCAGCTAACCTATGCCTCTTTAGAGGACAGTTTAAACCATTTACATTAATTGTAAGTAAAGGTAAGCTACTCAGATGTGGTGTGGGTTTTTTGTGTTCTTTCTCCATTGTAGAGTTTCGTATGTGGTTGAAAATTTCTGCTTCAGTTTACTTTTATGGTGGGGGTTTGCGCTGGTCATTATAGAGGATAGGTCTGAGGATATCCTGGAGAGCTTGTTTAGTTACGGCAAATTTCTTCAACATATGGATGTCGTTAAAGTATTTAATTTCTCCGTCATAAATGAAACTCAGTTTGGCTGCATAGAGGATCCTGTGTTGGAAGTTATTTTGTTTTAGGAGGTTAATGGTGGGAGCCCACTCCCTTCTAGCTTGAAAGGTTTGAGCAGAGAGATCTGCAGTTATTCTAATATTCTTCCCCATGTATGTAATGGATTTCTTGTGTCTGGCTGCTTTTAGAATCTTCTCCTTCATGTTAACTTTAGTGACATTAACTACGATGTGCCTGGGGGATGTCTTATTCAGGTTGAGTCATGCTGGGGTTCTGAAACTGTCTGCTCTCTGAATTTCAGAATCTCTTGGCATGCCTGGAAAGTTCTCTTTCATAATCTCATAAAGAAGAGACTCTGTGCCTTGTGACGCTACTTCATCGTTTTCAGGTATCCCTATAAGGCAAATATTGGTTTTCTTCTTCTTCAAATATTGGTTTTCTTCTTCTTTACCCCAGAGCTGTCTGAGAGAATGATCCATTTTTGCCTTCCATTTCTCATCCTCTTTGGAAGTTGAGAGTGTTCAAAAGCTTTGTCTTCCATGTCAGAAATCCTTTCTTCTGCTTGTTCCATTCTGTTACTGAGGGATTCTACTGTATTTCTCAGATCATTGAGGGCTGCAACTTCTTATCTGAATGTGTCAAAATCTTTGGTCATTTTGTCTTTGAATTTGTTGAATTCTTGAGACATCTTTTGGGTCATCTTTTGGATTACTGCCTGAAATTCTAATTCCATCTTTTCCTCCATTCCACTGATCTTATTTGTTATCCAGACTCTGAATTCGATTTCTGACATCTCAGCCATTTGCGTATGCAAGGGATCTTGTGCTGTATCTACCTTGTCATTCCTTGGTGGAGTTAATCTACTCTGATTATTCATATTGCCAGAGTTTTTCTGTTGATTCTGCCTCATGATTATTTTTCCCTGTTGCCTATGACCGTCCTCAGAGTTGGGGAGGTGTCTCTCCCATATCAGACCCCGGCAGGATCACTGTGTTGTTCCTGGATCTTTGTAGGGAGTCACACTGTGTAGCTCCTCCGGGACTGCAAGTTTGAGCTTGCAGTGACCTGTAATGACACCACTGCAATCTAGCCCAGGCAACAGAGTGAGACCCTCATCTTCCAGCCTTTCCCTCACTCTCCCACCTCCTCCGTCCAATCGGAAGTGATGCCATAATTATCTTTCAAGCCTCATAAAATATGTGCATACATATATCTTTAGGTAATAGTGAAAGTAATGGTTAATGGTGGAAGGTACAAAAAACTGATTACAGGCAGTGCCTGTGGCTCATCGAGTAGGGCACCGGCCCCATATACTGAAGGTGGCGGGTTCAAACCCAACCTCGGCTGAACTGCAAAACAGGAAAAAATATAGCCGGGTGTTGTGGCGGTCACCTGTCGTCCCAGCTACTCGGGAGGCTGAGGCAAGAGAATCACCTAAGGCCAGGAGTTGGTGGTTTCTGTGAGCCGTGTTTTGCCACGGCACTCTACCGAGGGCGACAAAGTGAGACTGTGTCTCTACAAAAAAAAAAAAAAAAAAAAAAAAACTAATTACAAAGAGTGCATGGACTTGACTATTCCCTTCATTTTTAACATGTTCCTAAAAATTCCTAGTATCTATGCTTCTTATTTCTTTTTTACCATGACAATTATCAGCATTTAATGAAGTAGGATGCATGCTGAAGGAACTTCACGTGTCCGTGATTGTGAATGTGCTTGCACCTGTGTGCAGGCATGTAAGACAAAGTGATGATCTGCAGAATCCCCACAGCCCTTGACACTGAGGACGCTGTCCATCTCTTCCTATTTTGTTTGTTGCAACCTCATGTGGAAATCTCAGGACATCTTCCCTAAACATACTCCCTAACAATTTCCTGTTACCCAAAACTTTGAAATCACATGGAATTCAACATTGTCCTTTCATGAGGCTAATTATATCTTACAATTTTGATAACCTCCATGACTCCTTTCAGTGGTAAAGCAAATCTTCAGTTGCTGAAGTTAGAACAGCCCTCTCTGGAAGTCAGGACAGGGGCAATGGTGCACAAATCTCTGTGCTGTGGTTTTTTCTTCTTTTATCCTCTGTATAGGCAGCACTCTGGTTGACATACTTAATAGCAAATCAAATGTTATGCCTTCTTCTATCTTTCTTTGGTCATATGAAAACACATTCTAAATTAAAACATGGCATTTCAAAGCCATTTTTGTGGTATGGTTAACTTATGTATATACATTTTTTAAAATGTATTGAAAAGAAGGAAAACTTGCTTTTATTTTATGATTAGGTTAAAATATACCCTACAGGAAACATCTCCATAAACCCTATAGATATATTATTTAGTTTCCATTCTCTTCCTAGAAATTGGTTAGTTTGCAAACTCATTAAAAACCTAACAGAACAGAATCATTATGTCCAAAAGAACTTATTTACTATGATTATAAACTATACTCTCTTGGATAATTTTCAGTGATTACTGCTTAGGACTTAGCCACTATATCACTATACAAACAGCACCTTCTTATCAAAATACAGTGAATTCTTGCTAGTAAAAAATTCTCAGAGAATTATATTTTGTGTGTAGGATGTAGTGCAAGGGCAGGAGATAACAGAAATTTCTGAAACTAAACATTACTGATTTAGTAGTTCTTAAGGACTTCAAAAAGTAAATGTATCCCTGTGTTCCTAAACAGAGGGTATAGGCATCAATTAATTACTTTTTGATGAACCAGGTCTACGTTGCTCTATGTGCTCTGTGAAAAATATGTTGTCAGGGATTAATGAAATATGGATTTTTTTCTACACTAATTTATATCAGCTATGTTAGTTTTTTTTCCTTTCTTTTTTCTTTGTTTTTTTTTTTTTTACTTTTTATCCAATTTACTTTTCCTTGTTATTTCTGCTGCTCTCATGTCATTATAATAGGTATTGATCCTCACTTTTGACATTTTTTTGTGTGTTTGATATGATAATCAGACAACCCCCAAATTAGCAATGTTGCCTAAATTGCGCACATAACTCTCAAGTGAGAAATTTTACCTTTAAGGAAGAGTATTATGAGATATTTACATTTTTTTTGAGACTTAAAAAATTATTGTTCTCTTACATTTTGGAGAGTAGTTGCATTTGCCAGAGACAGGTTGTGGTTACTTCTAGGCTGTCCACAAACACTCCAGTTCTTCTAGGCATGGTAAGACTGCATTCTCCCACCACTTACAAGAGTTCATGTGACTTAGTTAGCTAACAAAATGTGAGAAGAAGAAATATATCACTTGTAGGCCAGAGTTTTAAAAGCCTGCATGAAAATAACATATTGTCTTACTGCTTACTACAATGATCATGGAAGTGGGTGTCAGGCTGTGGCCACCGTTAGGTTGTGTCTTTTGAGTGATTCTAACAAAGACAGTCTCCAAACTATGGTGAGCATAGAGTGTGACCAAAGAATAAATCTGTTTTAATAGGGAACTGAAACTTGAGTTGTGTGTTACAAAAGTACAATCTAGACTTGTCTGACCAAAACAGAGAATAATTAAACATTAGTATGAGAGATCATTTATTCATAGCTCTTGGATTCTCAATGATAATGAATGAAAAAGATGTTCCAACTTCTATCATTAGGTTTCAAAAAACTTACATAATAAATGTGTAAGTAGGTGAGGAATTTAGTAGAAAACTATAGATTATAAGGAAGCCAATCATAAGTGAATTTATAAAAGCTCTTATAAGCATCTTTCTAAATATTTCCTGAAATAAAATTGCTATCAACAAATTTTCTATTTTTTTAAAGAAAATGAAATAATAATAATTGCAAATAATCAATCAATTTCCATTAGATGATTTAGTTCAGTAATGAATATCTGGTAATGTTATGCATTGTTGGTGATAGCCATGATAATGGCAGTGAGATGAAGGCAGAAAAGCTGAACTGATATTAGGGAGAGGAGCCCTCTGACGTCAAAATAAACACCAACCTCACTGTTTCCCTTCACTTTCAACCACATTGGAAAGATTTTCTGTTTTGCAAAACTGTTGAAATCATTGCAGCTTATATTCAATTATTCATTGTCTCATGGAAAATAGAGTATAATTTTTTAACTAACATTTATAAATATTTTGTTTTTGTTTTTGTTCTCTTCTTTCCTGTTAGAACTCAGTGTGTGGATGAAGGCAGAATTTTCCAGGGTCTGAACTTTTGAAAAAGCTGAATAAAATCTACACAGTCTGACCTCACTTTCATTGTACTCTGTTGTTAAAACAACAAAGAAAAGCTTCTGTGCCAGCATTCTCTTCTCTTTCAGGCTGAGTCATTTCCTAAGAGGCTCTTTATACCTTAAAGTAGACTCCTGGCAGATACACCCAGTGGTGCTTTAATTATGTCCAAGCAAGCATGGAGATGGCAGTCTTTCAAATCACTAAGCATGTAGACTATTTTCAACAATTTTATTAAGCCATTCCCTAAACTGAAACGAAAATATTTTCCCTTTCTAATATTATGCAAATTATAAATTAACACTAAATAAGCACCTAACAATATTATTACATTTGTTCTGAGGAATACTGGCTTAGGAAACTTGGTTTCTTCTCAAGACATCATTATAGGTGTAAGTGGAAATATAAAAACATTTTGTCTTAATAAGGGGGAAGCTAGACAATAAGAAAAATAAATTTAGTTTAAAAATTAAATAACCTTTATGAATTAAATAAAAATTGGATTTACTTAAAACATGATCTGCATAAATGTTCTTAATGAAAAAGAAAAAACTCTTTACATTAATATATAAAACTAGATTTAAGTTATATTCCTAATTAGGGTCGGTTATTTCTTAATTATTTACAATAACCTTAAAATTTATGTGGCAAAGTCTGGGTGCACTGGCTCACACCTGTAATCCTAGCACTCTGGGAGGCCAAGGCAAGCAGATTGCCTGAGCAAGAGCAAGACCCTGTCTCCAAAAATAGCCAGGAATAGTTGTAGGCACCTATAGTCCCAGGGACTAGGGAGGCTGACGCAAGAGAATCCCTTGAGCCAGGAGTTTGAGGTTTCTGTGAGCTAGTTTTATCACTCTACCAAGGGTGACAAAGAGAGACTCTGTCTCAAAAAAAAATGTATGTGGCAAATAAAGGTAGCTTGAAAATAACAGTGATTAAAGATACTGAAACTAACCAAATGTGCATATGTGAATAAATTGATAAATTGTAGTATATGTACACCATGAAATACTATTCAGCCACAAAAAATGATGATCTAGTTCTTTCTAACAACCTGGATGGAGAAAACATTCTCCCTAATGAAGTGTCATACGAATGTAAACACAAACACCACATATACGCAATACTAAATTAGAATTAGTCTACCAACCTCTATGTGCACATATGGAAGTAAAATTCAAAGGAAATTAAGTAGGGGTTGAGGGGACCAGGCCATACACAACTTGCGGGTGTCTTCAATGTTTAGCAGAGACAAGAGAATGAAAGAAGTAAAGACAAAAGAGACAAAGTAAGATTTAAAAAGAGTGGGCCCAGCGGACAATAGTCACGTAATGTGAGGAACAGTGAAGGCCTCATGTTCTGGGTTAACTCAATATTTATTAAATATATTGTCTTCAAATTACTAAATGAATAATTATGGGGGAAAGCAAAAAATTGCGCTATATCCCATTTTTTTCTATATCTACTGCTTTAATTTAGCTACTCTTTAACCACTTCAGTTAAGTTGCTCTTTAACTACTTACACTCTATTCTGTTATTTATAAACTAAAGAATTGGAATGCAGTTAATGGAACAAACAACAAATCTTAGAAGCAAGATGCAAGAGCAGACAGCAGGTTTGACCACGCTCACAGTTTCCACGGGAGGCAATGAAGTCTCCTAATTGCCTTGTGAGGCAGACAGGCCAATGCCATACCCATCCTGGGAGTCAGGGGAAAAGAAATTGTTTCTGTCATCTACCTCTAAGAGGCTTTTCTTCTTATTTGAGAGTTTGCTGCCCATGCTGTTCCTAGCACATTTTGCAAGGCTCACTTGTCTGTAGAGACCTTTGTACAGCCTTTCTGTGAGAGAAGGATCAGGCCTCCGTAAGACATTTCTCATCCTTTTTACCTAAGGCCTGTGCTGTGTGTTTAACAGACTTTTGAGGCTCCCAGTATGTATTGTAGTCTCCCTGCACACATGCTTTCTGAAAGATTCACATTTTCATCCATCTTTTAACTTTTGCCTCACAATCCTTATTCCCTAATTATTAAAATATTTCACAAATTCCAGTCTAAATAAATACTTCAAAAAGATACTATTTTCTGCTTCTCCTACATTTTCACCCACAAGGGGGAGAGGGCATAAGGAGTCGGGTAAATTCACACCGAAGTGGTATAATGCACATATTCTGGGTGAAGGGCATACTTATAAAAATGTACCAAAAAAAGTAACCAAAATCCCTGTATACCACTAAAATATTCTGAAATTTTTTTAAAAAAAACCAAAGATTGTAAAGTATAAAATAATGTTGTAAATTTTAAATCTTTTTCATATAAATTTTAGAGTCAGGTTATCAATTTTATCAATAAAGATCATTGATCAGGGTGGTGTTAGATTTATAGAGCACTTAGGGGCAATTGACATATAAAATATACTTATAATTCTGATCCTTGAACATAATACGCAGTGGCCATAGACACCTATTTTAGACAATAGACTACTAATTTAAATTGCACATGAACTTTATGGCCACCCTGTATATGTCCTAAGTTTACTTTTGTCTTTATTATTTCCAATGCTTCAACAGGCAGGTTACAACTCTGCCTTCAGTTTCCTTTCTTGCTTTTAAAGAACCTCTGTGTCAGTGAGAAGGGAGAAATTAGGGCTATTTTAGGTCTTTTCTAATCATGTACACAGCCCTTAAGATGGTCAGTCTTCTAAATTCCTGGTAATATTTTCCAAAATTTCCAAAGCTGATACTCCGAACAAATGCCAAGTTATGAGTTGGGATTTCTGGGGCATTGGCAGAGAGGTCAGATAATGTCAATTCTCTCTGAATAAGATTTTATGAGAGCTCCAAACCCATTCGGCCTGCACTACTGGTTGCTAAACTAGTTTTTAAAATAAATAGTGTGATTTCAAGTCTTCCTGAACTTTTAGTTCAAATACACAGTCTTTTGATGTTGAGTATGATGTATATATTTTAAAGATAAACTTTATCATAATGAAAAAGTTATATTCTTCTTAGTAAAGTATCCCAAGAATGGAGAAGCAAGACTTCAATGTACTCAATTCTAATATGAAGCCAGTAGATGATCTAATAATACCCATATAAGAGAAAAACTCAAGTCAAGATGGGAGGAGGGGAAACGAGGCAGTGGGAGAGAGGAGGGGGAGGAGAGTGAGTCACAGTGTATGGCACACGTCTTGGGTGGTGGGATACCACTATGAGAGGGACTTTACCTAATCAATATAGACAGTATAACCTAATTCTTTGTACCCTCAGTGAACCTGAACCAATTAATAAAAAAAGAAAAAGTTACCTCCCAGTTCTAGTTTCCTGAAAGCTTAAGAATTTTTTTATTTTGTTAAATGTTTCTCCTGCATTCTGCATCTATTGAAATAATCATGTTTTACTCTTTTTTCAGTCATGTTATTTTATCCTCTTCATATATTGCTAGAGTTAACTTATTATTTTGTTCTTTTTGTTGTTCATGAGAAAATTTGGTTAATAAATCTTTTCTATTTTTCTCATTACTTGTTTAATCAACTACTGAGGAAAAGTTTCAACTGTCCCCAGCTATAATTCTCTATTTGTATATTTCTCCTTTCACTTTTATCTTTCTTCACCATTATGAAGACTTTTTATAAGGTGGATTAACATTTAGGGTTTTTACATTCTCTTGTTGAATTGACTTGTCATTATAAAATATTTATCTTTTCTTTGGTAATATTCCTAGCCTTAAAACTTACTTTTTCTGATATTAATTTATTCTATCCAACTTCCTTTGTGTAAAATTTTTATATCTTCTAAAACCTTCTACTTTCAGCTTATTGGTGTATTAATCTTTAAAATTGGTTTCTTATATAGCACCTACAGTTGGGTCTTCCTTTTATTCAACTTGATCTTTGTCAATAGATGGAATTTTAAATTATTCCAGGTATATTCCAAATATATATATATATATTTGTAGAGACAGAGTTTCACTTTATTGCCCTCAGTAGAGTGCTGTGACTTCACACAGCTCACAGCAACCTCCAACTCCTAGGCTTAGCCGATTCTCTTGCCTCAGCCTCCTGAGTAGCTGGGACTACAGGCACCTGCCACAACACCTGGCTATTTTTTTGTTGTTGTTGCAGTTCGGCTAGGGCTGGGTTTGAACCTGCCACCCTCGGTATATGGGGCCAGTGCCTTCCTGACTGAGCCACATTTATCAATATGGTTGACCTTACACCTGCCATATTGCCATTTGCTTTCTATTTTGTTCCTTTTGTTTTCCATTCTTTTTCCTCTTTCCCTGTCTTTTGAGTTAATTGAATACTTTTTATGCTTCTACTTTCACTTCATTATCACTCTGATTTCTTTGTTTCCATTCTCAGTAGATATTCTAGGGTTGACAATATACATATTTAACTTAACAACAGTTTATTTTCAAATATAGTACAATTCTCTGTATAGTGAAAGAAGATAAAAAGACTTTACATCTGTTTTACCCCTTCTGTGTTACTATTATTATTTTTATTTCTTTTGTTATGCATCATGGCAAAATGGAATTCGTTCTTGACTCTTGACAATAATAATCATATATACTTTATTTTCTTAACTTGCTCATGCACTTAAATTTTATAAATAAATTTTATAGAACATTTGAACCTATAGGGTCCTAATTTAAATTTATCTCTAATCTTTCTTATACTCATAATACAAGGCAAAGGTGTGGATTATGGTTACCTTAGATTTACAAATGCTTATTTCATATAATGGAAGAAAATTACAACACAGTAAACAAACTTATGCATCATTTTTTCCTCCAAAACTGTTCTCAAAGCCCCAAAACTATAAAATATGTTTGTGAAGTTTTCTGAAATATGCCTTCTTCTACGCTACTTCCCAGTTCCACTTCTTCAGAGCTTTTAGAATAATTCCATTAAGCAGAGGCACCTTTTCACCACAACTAGAGAGTTGCTGGCTCATTTCCTGAAAAAGGAAACTGTGGAGAGAATAGTCAAGAGAAGAGCTTCATTCTTGGGCCTCATCAATCTTGGGCATATCTTTCAAGTTTTTAATTTAAGTCCCTGAATCTTCAGTTCCTCCCAGGAGGGACTGACATCATGGATGGTCCTTCCTGTCCCTAGAAACTCAGACCTCTAATTACAGCTTCACCTATGAGCCATTAGAACATGCTCCAAAGTATGGGTTATTATGTGACCTTTACCAAACTGAGACCAGTTTTTTACCATGTTTTTCTTGCAGCAAAATGAAAATAAATGGAGAATATC
Source organism: Perodicticus potto (assembly GCA_963574655.1). Classification (NCBI taxonomy): domain Eukaryota; kingdom Metazoa; phylum Chordata; class Mammalia; order Primates; family Lorisidae; genus Perodicticus; species Perodicticus potto. Next base: position 9,861 of record CAUYRH010026459.1, read on the forward strand.
TTTTCATTTTTCTGATCTTTTGGAGGCAGCTATTCAATTTTGGATTTTATTTGACACTTAGTTTTGTGACTTTAAAGAAGCTAATCGTGCCAATATATGCCTTAGTGTTCTCATCCAGAGTCTTGGATATTTTATCCTGGAATAATAACATATCCAATAATAATAATATTATTAATATTAATAATAATAATATTATTATTATGCAATAATTCTTTTATCAATGTTTGATTATATTTTGCACTTAATTCAACTTAACCAAAAAGAGTTAAGTAACAGGTTAAAAAAAAAAAAAAAGCCCTAATGAAGTTATACCTTAATTCAAAGAGTAGCAGCTTCAACATTTTCTCTTTGAAATTCACTGTAAAGGAACATGTGTACATGAAATATGACTGCTACTGGGATCTGTAGTAAAGATTAGACACCAAAACCAGGCAAAATATGTGATCTGCCATAAGGAAAGGAGAAAAAGAAAAATGAAACCAAGAAAGGAAAAGTAGGAAAAAAATTGCTTTCTTGGGAATTGGGTGGCTCTTTCATATGTTAACCCATTCAATTCCTGCAATGAACCTACAAAGTAGTTACATTTTTCATTTTATTTTATCAGAGTATGAAGTTCAGAGATGCATCTGGGAATACCTATTCTGTAAGCCAGGAATTTTATCTGTAGCATGTTTACCTGAAGTATAGCATCCAAGTCCAAGTTGTATTTCCCTCAGAAAAAAATAGGTGAGAGGATACCCAAGATGTTTTTATTTTATTACTCTTCACTTTGATGTCATAAAAAATTCATCATAGGTTTGCAGAAGATTAAATAATTTTTTTATTTTTAATTCAAACTCAGTATCCAGATACCCCTCAGCTTCTCTAAATTACTCCTAAATAAGCTAAATACCCTAGCTTTCAAACTTCCTATTAACCACTAATTTATCTGACAAAGGCTATCAAAACTGAGGGGATATAACAAGCGTCATGTATTTTCTAAGAATGTCTAATATGAATGGAGTATGATTGTTTTAAATTGTTAAGCTGCATTTCTGAACATCATTTTATATTTTACCCATGTCTAAAGTTCAAAAAAGCATAAGGCCTTGTTTAAAGAATTTGATTTTCAAGAACATCTATTTATTCTCCTTTGGGGGAAGTGACATTTATTGTAGAGCTCAGGACTCCCCCATCGGCCCTTTGCAAGACCTTGTGCAATCACAGTCCATTTATTCTCTTAAGCGAGTTCCCAAGGTGAAAGAAAGGAATGTTTACTACATATCTAGCTACAAAATTGTCATGAGAATGGAGCTCATGCTGAGAGTGTTTTGAAATTATGAAATGAAAGATGATATTGATGTTGCCAATGTGATTGGTCTGCAATGGCAAGGAAAAAGTGTACAATTGATGGTGTGGTTGAACTGATCTAGTGAGTGAGATAAATCAGCATATAATTCAAACCCATGACAATTTTTTATATTTGCCTATTATATGAACCAGCACAAAGATCAAAGCAAAAGTAAATCTACCAATTACTAAAAATCAACCATCAAACTAAATTGCATACTTCTGAGCAACTTTGGAATTGTATTAACAACCACTTCTACTATTTCTTTAAACAAAGGCACTCGTCTTAATTCCTCTGTCTCTCTACCAGATGATATTAGAAGAGACACCGGGAAAGAAACAAATAAGGAAAAATTAGCATACCATTTCAGATATTTTTTCCTTGATATTTAGGAAGGTAGCAAACTTCAAGTCTCAATATGTAGTACAGGCATCTGACTTGCACACAACTAACACTTATTAAAGGAGGTACTTGCAGGTGATAGGTCAATGTACTTATTCCAACATACATGCAAATTCAACTTAGGAATAAACATACAGGACCTATCTTGTTCCTAAGCCTGGGACTCCTCTGTCCGTAAGAAGGTGTAAGCATCTGGAAATCATAAGTTAACATTATTTCCTCTTTTCCAGGAAGGGGTGGGTTGGGTGGCAGAGGTGGTTATTTGATCATTTTACTGAGGTCTTTGTTTTTGTCTTAAACAATAGTCTTAAAATAGGAAATATAATCAGTATACAATGAGTGATGACTTTTATGATATAAATATGCTAAGGGTTTTCCATTTTTTTTCCTGTCTACTTTTTTTATAGTACTGTAGGGCTAATGCTAGTATTAGCCCCATTTTACAAATGATACAAGTGAGACGTAGAGTGACTTCCTCAAGGTTACAGAGCCAGAGAGCTGTCCAGTGAGGGTAGAACTCAGGCAAGTTGACTGTAAGTTGTAGAGAATGCAATCACATTACCATACTGCCTGACGGTTAACGGCCATGAAAAAGATAATCATCTACATTTTGTTAGACACTGAAGAAACATACTAATTGTCGGTGGTTCTCAAAGTACGGTTCAAATTTATTTCATAAGAACAATATAAATAAGAAATAAGATGAAAAGGATGAGGAAAAGAAGAAGGAGGAGAAGGAAGAAGGAGGAGGAGGAGAAAAGGGGGAGGAAGAGGAGGAGGAAGAGAAGAGAGGAATTTGCTTTTTTCACTCATTCTCTCAAGAGTACACAGTAGAATTTTCTAGAAGCTATGTGATGTTTGCTTTCATAAGACAGTAAATGCTGAAGAAGATATAAAATAATACTATCTTCTATAATATTGAGCCCGGCATTAAAGAGAGTTAGAAATCTATAAAACAGTGCCATTTTTCTCACTAAATTTTTTTATTTTGAAACTATGGTTATTTTCATAGAAAATATGTTACTTATTTTAAGATATAATATGTTAACTTTTAAATAAACAAATCAAGACAGACATCTGTAAATTTTAAAGTTTAATATAGGAAATATTGATAGGTATAGTACTTATGAACAACACTTTAGAAGTTCAACACTTTTTAAGAAAGTAAAGGGGTTCTGAGATCAAAGTATTTGAGAACCACTGCTATAGGGCATTTCAATTAAACACATTTCCCTTACCTGGGTCCAGGACACTAGATATTCAGAAAGTCTAGATATTTTAAAGCAATATGTTTGCTTGGGTAAATCTATTGCCCCTATTACCTGTCTCCAAAGTACTTCCCAAATTTCTGTCTGAAAAATCTTTTTTTTTTCTTTAAGTGTTGTATAAAGCCTTATTTTATGTGCTCAAGGTTTGCAAAGGTCACTAGTTCAAAATCAATGGAGTGGTTTTTCATTCTTTTTAATGTAGGATCAAGTTGGTTTTGATTTGGTACTCAGTACTTAATAATAACCCACTGAGCACATGAAACTAAAGGAGAGAAACTATTGAGTGAATGTTGCTCTTGAAGTTTTCATAACTTTGTGTTGCTAGGAAACAACTTTACCCTCAGCTCAGAGTTTAAACTTGGAGCATCTGCTTCATTTAAAGTTTGGCTTCCAGGCAGTATAGATTGCATTGAGCATTGGGGGCGGGGGCGGGTAGGGGGAGCAAAAGCAAAACCAATTACTTTCTAAAAACAACAACAATGTTAAAAGTCTTGAAAGCTGAGAGTCTTATGCTATATTTGTAATTATATCCTTTGGAATGTGTTGCTAGAGGGGCTGTCTTTCTGTTAACTCATAGAGCAAAAGTCCACAGTAGAAATCAGGACCACTCAGGTTCAAAGTTTTAGGAAATACATTTTTAATTTTTTTTTTTTTTTTTTTTTTGAGACAGAGCCTCAAGCTGTCACCCTGGATAGAGTGCCGTGGCATCACAGCTCACAGCAACCTCCAATTCCTGGGCTCAAGCGAGTCTCCTGCCTCCGCCACCCAAGTAGCTGAAACTACAGGCACCCGCCACAATGCCCGGCCATTTTTTGGTTGCAGCCACCATTGTTTGGCGGGCCGGGTTGGATTCAAACCCGCCAGCTCAGGTGTACATGGCTGGCACCTTAGCCCGTTGAGCCACAGGCGCCGAGCCAGTTTTAGGAAATACAGAGTGAGAATTGAATGACCCCATCTTAGCCTTTGGTGAGGGAGTGAGGAGAGAAATATTCTCCATTCTGTTGACCTCCATTTTAATTTAGTCTTCTCATGCAAAATTACTACTTTCAGAAATGTTTTATAGTATTTGCAAGCCATTAGACCCTGCCTTCTGCCTCTCTCCTTATTCTGTCATATTTTGGCACTTACGATCAGTCTATAACAGAATAGAAAAACAGCTTATACTGTATTGGCCAATTATTGTACTTTTTATACACACTGATATAGTAGCCTCGCTCCATTTTTTCAAAGCAAGTCTGCTTAAATTAATACTAACATTTTCACTATTCTATAAGAGAGAAAAATAAATTTCTATGCTGATGAATGGAATGTCACAGAATCCTTGTCCAACAAAAGCAACAACTCCAAATCCTAAAAACCTAAATGAGTTCTTCTGTTTCGCAGCATTTCTACATTTATACTCCTAAGAAGATTGTAAATTAAAAAAAAAAAAACAATTGAGTACCAAGGGTAAGGGAAGAACCAAAACAAGAACAGAAGGTCTGCAAGAGGATTTTAGAAAATGTCTTTCAGGAAATGAATCTCATTTGTTTGATCATTCTTTCTCTACTCTGTCATTTTAAGGCTGCTTCTAATAATAGGAAACAGTTTTTAATACATGTATTTCCCTCAATAGGAACAATATTGTGGATTTTAGTATTCACAGACATCCTGCTGAGTACCGCCATGGGCACCAGCTCTGGTCTGGCAGTGGACAGTCCCTGAGGAGTGGGAGTGCGGGTGGTGTGAATCACGTGGCTCCCTCCTGCCTTCATTCCCTCCAGAATGAATGTGATGGTGGCCCTTCATCACTAACCTTCATCCTTGACTCCTTGTCATCATCCTTGACCCACCTTGAAGTCCAGTGGCTGCCAATTTCTTGTCTTTGGCTCTCCAGATGAATTACCAACTTACAATTCTGCCTCCTACTGACACCAGCATCTTATTTGTGTGGCTCTGACTTTACTTCCCACCTCCCCACTCTCTACCCACACCCCAAGTTGTTAACCTTTATTCAGACTGTGATTGGTTCTCTAGTTAAATCTTTTAGATCTTTTAATCTGAAATAGCATATTTCAGAATCAACCCTTACAATTTTTATTTTTGCTACTTCCATAAATTGAATACTTGTGTCTATGTCTTTATATATATATTCTTCACTTAAAATTATTTGTTCTTAATTTGTATTACATATGTGTTGAAAGATCATACAATAAATAATAAATGCTTTTGGATTTTTCTCTCACACCCTATAATTCATAAATTTTCAGGTTTCTTTTCTCAGATGAATTATATTTCATTTTTTATACACCTATTGAAATTTCTCCAGGGTAATATGATAATATTTATTGGCTAACTTCTATTGTCAAGGGAAACACAGTTGAATTAAGGTCAAATTCATTCCTGTGAAAATTGTATAGCTTTATTTTTAATTCTCTTTTCTGGCCAGGTGTGGCTGCTCACACCTATAATCCTAGTATGCTGGGAGGCCAAGGCAGGAGGTCACTTGAGGTCAGTAGTTCAAGACCAGCCTAAGGAAAGGGAGTCCCCCATCTCTACTGAAAATAGAAAAATTAGCCAGATGTGGTGGTAGGCACCTGTTATTCCAGCTACTTGAGAGGCTGAGACAAGAGCATTCATTGAGCCCAGGATCTTGAGGTTGCTATGAGCTAGGCTGAGGCCATGACATTCTAGCCTAGGAGACAGAGTGAGACTCTCTCTCTCTCAAAAAAAAAAAAAAAAAAAAAAATCTCTTTTCACGTAGGCAGCCAAAATATTCCAGGTTGGTTATATAAACAAATGTTTCATTTTTTAAGAAAAGGTTCTTGAATCTATCTTTAGTTAATAGAACAAGACTTTAAGTCTGGCTTCAAACACACTGTAATTAGTAGTGTTAGCAGTATGACCATGTACAAAACATTAGCCCTATGAACAATTTCATCCTTGTTTTTGATAGTTTTGGAACATGAATGAAAGTGATGTAACTAATCAATTATTTTTTTTTTCCTAAAGTAAAATCGTTTCTCAGAATTGTTTAAAGAGGTTATGATGACTTTTTAAAAATCTGGTTCTAAACTTATCTCCTGCAGCAAGCCTTCCCAGATAAATCTATTATTACAGACTTCTATTTTTGAAGTTTGCTTTTCACTTTCTCTGTATAATGCATTGCCTTCTTATTAATTACATTGGTAATCGTTTTCTAAGTGTTGCCATGTTTATAAGCCCTTAGAGAATTCTCCTTTTTTTGAATATGAAGAAAAGATCTCTGTTGGTGGTATTATTCTTTAGCCTGGACAAAGCTTTCTGTATACAGTAGGCATTCCATTAGAGCTACCGATAAGATTATGTTTCTATTAATCAAAAGTGATATATGCTGGAAAAGAGTTGTTGTAAAAACTGCAAAAATATTTTTAAATTTTATTTATTACATGTAAATAACATTCTTGGAGGACTGGGCTGGGTGAAGAGTAATTATGTGCATCTCAGATCATACTTTTACATTTCTTGTCTGCTAACTTAAGTATTTGATTTTCATTTAAAGGGTTAGTGTTGTAATTGAAAGGGGAAAGGATGTTATTTTCATTCAGAGCCTTTACTCTGTACAAACTATTCAGTTATCATTCTTACTGTAGCCATACATTTTAAATTGTGTATTGGGGACATAAAATAAGCAGTTCATATTACCTATTAAATCTAATGAATTGTAGGTACCTGCTTTTTAATTTTCCATATATAATTGAAAGCCCATTGCCTTTGTTATTATCGTGTTGAATCCTATAGTATTTTTAGCTGGTAATTTTTCCTTTCTCTTTCCCTTCTCCATTTTCATAAATGCTATGTAACAAATTACGAGTTGAAATTGGTGGGGTCACACCTACGGTGCATCTTAGAAGGGTACAGGCAAAACTTACTAAATGCAGAATAAAAATCTCTTCAATCAATAACTAAGAAAATGCCATGAAGGGTATATTAAACAGTTTGATGAAAACATTTCAGATTGTATATGAAACCAGCACATTGTACCCCTTGATTGCACTAATGTATGCAGCTATGATTTAATAATTAAAAAAAAATCTAAATAAAATTTAAAATAAACAAATTACAAGTTGAGGAAATATCTTTTATGAATTCTTTTCTGTGATATTTGAAGACCATTAGAAATATCAGACATTAAAAACAACATTCTCAGGTCTTACTCCAAATCCTTTTTTTTTTTTTTCATCTTTCACAGTTGTATTTATCTCCATTATTTTACCTGAGCAATTTACCTAAGCAATGTGGGACCCTCAAGAAGGCTTGAAGACTCTTTCTTTTTTTAAAATTAGGAAATTGAACAAAATTCTGTTGCTTACATAATCAACTACAGGACCTGTGTTAAACTCTACATATTCCAGACCACTCAATCCTAAGAAAAAATAACTCTGATTCCACAGTCTATTATTGATATTTTTCATTGCTGAATTTAAATTTATTTTCTGATATTCAATTGGACAAATTCTTTTCACTCAGTAGTTATTCTATGACTTGATTTATTTCTTGTTCAATATACTTACTTTCATTTTTTAATGTAGGGATACCTTATGACCAATATCATTTTCCTATTGCCTGAAGAAATTCTTTCACATTTCTGGTAGGGCTATTTTGCTGGCAATGAAGTTCTTCAATTTTTTTGTTTACCTAAAAAGTCTTTCTCTTTCACTTTTAAAAATGATATCACTGGATATTGAATTTTAGGTTGGTGGTATTTTCTTTTTATTTCAACACTTGTATTCCTCTTTCTTCTTGCTTGCATAGTTACTGATGAGAAGTCTATTATAATTCTTAACCTTGTTCCCCAGGAGGTCATAAAACTCCTTCGTCTGACTTCTTTTAAGATTTTTCTCTTTGCCTTTGGTTTCCTGCCATTTGAATCGGATAGACTTAGGTGCAGTTTTGATATTTATTCTGCTCAGTGTTCCCTTGAGCTTCCTAGATTCCTGGTTTGGAGTTTGTCAGTTTTGCATTGTTCTTAGCCCTTGTTTCTTCTCACAGCCGTTTGTAGCTCCATTAGGATTTCAAATACTTTCTTTCTTATCTAATATTTCAAATATGCATACGTTACCTATTTTTAAAATTGTTCAATAGTTCTTGGATATGCTGCTCTATTTTTGCATTGTTTTAAGTTCATTTTTAGTTTAGGAAGTTTATACTGAGCTGTCTTCTCCTCCGCGATTCTGTTCGTAATTGTCCAGTTGGCAGATGAGCTCATGAGATAAAGGCATCTGTTACAACGCTTTTGATCTCTAGCTTTTTAAAAGTTCTTTGTTAGGTTTTCATCTCCCTGCACATACTATTCATGTGGTCTTCTTTTCTATTAGAATACTTATCAGTCACTTCAAATTTCCTGAGAATTTCAGCATCTGTGTCATACTGAATTTAATTCTGATGCTTACTTTGCTTCTTCAGACTGCATTTTTTTCTTGCCTTTTAGCATATCTAGTAATTTTTTGTTGAAAGCCAGACATCCTTTCTCATGTAATAAGAACTGAGCTCAATAGGTCTATAGTAGGAGGATATATATTAATCTGGTTAGGAGTTAGACTTTGTTCAATATTTGTTATAGCTGCCTGGTGCCAGAAGCTTCAGATTCCTCCATTGTTCTTGTTTCTCTCTCCTCCTGACTCTGAGGTTCCCTGTGTTCTTCTCCTCAGAGAGAGCCTGTCCCACAGTTTCTCAGCAGCGATGCGTCAGTGATGCCTTGCTACCACACTGGAGTCCTGTTGGTGTGATTAGGTGAAGGGAAGAGGGATCTTCTATAATCTCTCATTTTAATTTCTGCCTTGGTGGACCTGTTCCTCTGGACAGTGACCTTCATCAATATTTCTTCTCCAGCCCATTAGATAAGATAGAACAACCAGGGGCCACTGGAGTAAGGCTGTCCTTCCCCCGTAAAGGGCTCTGATGAAGGCCTTTCTCCTGGAGAATAGCACTTCGATATAGAAAGCTCCGGGCATGTTTCACAAGGGTTACTTTTCTCCTCCCCTGCCAAATCCTTGAAGGATTTATTCTCAAAGTTTTCCAGTAAGAACCTAATAGGTTTTCTGGAGGTAAAACCCAGAAATGTATGGGGATTCTCTAAAACTGCAACCACCAGGATTTTCTCACTTTTATACTAGTCCTCTGTAAACTAAAATAAAATCTTCAGGCTCCCCACTCAGCAACTGACTAACTGGCCCCCCTCTTGGCCAAGGGGATCCCTGAAACTGAGTTGCTAGCCATGAGAAAGGAGATTAGACAAGCCTCCTCCCCATCTTAGAGATGTCTTTTGTAATTTACTAAGGGCCTAAGGCTCTGAAACACTTACTGCAGGTCCTCACTGTACTAACAAACCACTGAGTCTGTTTGGTACTTTGTCTGTACTTACCTGGCCCTTTATCTTAAGCATTCCTTTTCCCTGACTCCTGGTCTTTTAGACAACGCCTAAGTCCTTCAGCCAATTGCCAGATAAGGAATCTTTAAACTCACCTTCACCTATAAGCACACACCCCCCCTTCAAATGTCCCACCTTTTGGGGCCAAACCAATGTATGTTTCCCACATGTTGATTTATGACTTCACCCATAATTTCTGTCTCCTTAAAATGTATAAAATCAAACTGTAACCCCACCACCACGAGTCCACTTACTCAAGGCTTCTTGGGTGTGGCTCCAGGTTATGGTCCTCAAATTTAGCTCAGAACAAATCTCCTTAAATTATTTTCGAGAATACGGCTTCTTTTCTGTGGATACCACACCAAGCTCTAGCAATCTGTCAAAATTACCCTTTAACTGCCACTACCTCTTTATGACTCCAGCTGTTTCTGTTGCAGGTAAGCTGATCTCAGCTGTGATTCTGTTTTTTCCTGTCTCTCCAGATGGGAGACAATCGCTATGTTTCCTGAAACCTGATGAAGCCAATAAAATTCACTGAATTTTAGTTTGTCTAGTTTTGGGTTGTTGTAATGATGGACGGCTTTTTAACTTTTTTATGTGGACTTGTTATAGATTGTTAACAATATACGTTTATTAGAAATAATATTAATTCATTTGCTTAGTAAAAACTTTCTGAGCACCTAATATCTGTCAGCAAAGAGGAGCCAACCAGAGGGTGCCTATGTAATTCAGTTCCACTGGCAAAGTACATGATGATTTTTTTTTTCTATCCTAGTTATTAGACGTGGTGCCAGGATTCTCTAAAATAAAAGCTGTCTTTTCTCATTTCTGCCTGGCTGACACACTGTCAGATGTGTAAATTCTATGTAGAGGTATTTATTTGTTTCCTCCTCCTGGTGTCAGGTTGTGTGATTTGGGCTTCCTGCTGCTTTGCTTCAGGCAAGGGAGGAAGTGACAGTTCCTATTTAAAGAATTAGACTAATTGCAGTAAACAACTGAGGTTCTCAAGGAATGTGCAAATATAGAAAATCAATTTTATAGGATTATTATCCAATTTTATAATGTGTAATAATATATTTATGAAACCTTAGCTTCAAAAATAGAAATAAAGATGATGAATGTAAACAAAAATAAAACCAAAGTAGGCTCTATGCCCAGAAATCTAGAGTAATAAACTAAGTGCAGCAGGAAAATATTACCCAAAAGGAAGAGAAGACACACACACAAATATTTTCCTCCAAATTGAAAGAGGACAGAAGATATTAGCTGTAGTAGGAAAACAAGACTTTCTACAGAAATAGACCTCAGACAATGTCTGTATCAACTCACATTAAAATTTAGAGATTAGAAAATTTGTGATAGAAATTATATCATAATGGTATTGCCAGAATTTCTCTCTGTGGTGGGTCCTTGGTCTAGGAGCTTTGAAGAATGAACCCACAGATCACATGGGTCAGTGACAGGACAGAATCTTTTAACAGAGAGACAAATATAGAAGGAAATAAGGGAAAGTGAACCTCTGGCTGCAGAGGGGGGAAACCAAGTGGAAAATTCATATGGGTCTTTGTTCAGGAGTTTATATACTGCCTGCAAGCAGAGGAGTCTTGGGAAAGCACATCATACTTTGCCAGGAGCTGGCAGACCAAAACTGTCTTGCCCATGTTGATTAGCCAATGAATGTACTAACAAATGTGGTCCTCTCAGTTCCTGTCCCAGGCAAAACAACAGGGTGTATGCTTTCCAATCTGAAGGGACCACCAAGATGAAATACTGCTAGAGCTGCTTTTGTCTGATCTTGCTAGCTTTCAGAAAGTGCAGTTTGGAGAAAAGTCTGTCACTACCCAGCCCTGAATCAGTTGCAAGACTCCAAGGTCTGAACTAGAATTCAAATCTCATGCCTGCTGATTCAGGGTTTCATTTAAACAGACAAGAACATTGTCTATGATTTATGTTCTTCATAAATGAGTCTTAAGTACAATTCATTAATAGAATTTAGGCATAATAAGTAGGAAAAAAATGCAGATCACTGGAAACGCCAAGGAAGGGGTCTCTGAAAAGCAAAAAGTAGCCTCTGTCTGTTATTCAGAGAGAACTCTGTAAAGCAGAGAATAACCTTGACAGAAGTAGTTTTAATTGATGAAAGGAAACATAGGGCCAGAGAAGATTAACATAGGAATGAACTTATTCAAAAGCAGATGAAACGAGAGGGCAGAGGGGTGCCTGTGAAAGCACATGGAGTAAGAATAAGATGGAATCAGGCAGGCTAAGGCTGGTCAGTTTAGGTCCTGCCTGACCTTCACCCTCTACCCACCACTTGACACAGCTGGCCTAATTGCTTTAGGTCCTTCCTGAACTTCACTGTCTCCCATTCTTACTGTTTTGTAAATGTAGCTCCCACCCGAAAGATACCTATCTGGAGTAATTTAGGTGGATGGATTTCAGGAGATTAACTTTTGAAGTGGAATGGTGTAATAAGTCATTGAGTTATGAAAGAGGGTACCCAGGAAAAGTGAGGTCTGAAAGAACAAAAGCCTTCTCACAGGAGCCCAAGGACACTCCTGTAATGTCCTCCCAGTGGTGACTCAGCTTTTAGGAATCTGTAGAAACTTAATTTCCTGGGACCTTGAAACTAACACTTGTTTCTGCTTCTATAAATCCCCCGCCCACCTTCCTGTGCTTGAGCATTTTTCCCACTGTGTTTTTAAATCTCCATGATGAGCCTGTAGTTCAGCTACTTGGGAGGCAGAGGCAGGAGAATTGCTTGAGCCGGGGAGTTGGAGGTTGCTGGGAGCTGTAATGTCATAGCACTCTACCCAGGGGGACATCTTGAGGCTCTGTCTCAAAAAAAAAACAAACAAAAAAAATCCCCAAAATCTCTCCAAAGAGTTCAGTGGTTTTACCTCCCTGTTGCCCACCTCTATTGTTGGGGTAGGAGGTTTTCCCCACCATCCACATCAAACTGCTTTTTTACACTACATGATTGGCAAATTCTCATTTATATATTCCTTTTCAGTGTTGCCTTCCTGTCTAGTTCCCCTTCTGGAATGTGACATACTTTCCAAATTAGGTACCACCCTCACTTTTAATTTTAAATTAATAGATGCTGACCCATCTCCTTCTGCCTCACTCTGCCTTGTCCTTTCCCAAGGCATCAAAGACTCGTCACCCGGACCATTCCATCAGAACAAGTAAATCCTAAGGTTTGAGATACTAAACCCCCCTCAATTGCCTCCTGCTCTCCAATTCTTGTTAAATTAAAAGACCCCTGTGTTTTTCCTTCTCAACATCAGTACCCACTTCCCCAATCTAGTCTCCTGGAACTCCAACCTATTATATAAGACCTCCTAAAAAAATCGTTTTTACGACCTGCCAACTCACCATATAATACTCCTATACTAGCAATTAAAAAACCTTATGGCACCTTTTGCTTAGTACAAGATCTAAGACTCATCAACTCTGCAGTTATTCCTATATACCCAGTAGTCCCTAATCCATACACCCTGCTATCAACCATCCCACCTAAAACCACTTATTTCTCTGTGCAAGACCTCAAAGATGCCTACTTCTCCATTCCTTTACACCCTGATTACCAAAACCTATTTGCTTTCACATGGACTAATCCTACTTCTCAGACTTCTTCCCAACTTACTTGGACTGTACTGCCCCAGGGATTTCATGACAGCCTCCACTTATTTAGCCAGACATTATCATGAGACCTCCAGTCCTATTATCCCTCTCCTTCAACCTTAGTTCAGTATGTCGATGACCTCTACTCTATAGTCGCACGTTACATGACTCTAAGCAAAACACCTGTTCCCTTCTTAACTTCCTTGCAGATAGGGGATATTGAGTCTCTCCCTCAAAGGTTCAATTATTCCAACAAAAAATCACTTACCTTGGTGTCCTTGCGTCCTCAGGCTTCAAAGCTATTACCATAAACAAAAAAGAGGACTTCTTTGTGACTTTCCTCTATCTACCACAAAACTATAACTCCTTTCCTTTTTAGAATTAGCTGGATACCTCCAGCATGGATTCCCAACTTTTCTCTCCTAGCTGCTCCTTTACATAATGCTACTCGAGGTAACCTTCATGAGCCTCTCCTAATCTCCATTTCCACTTATTTAAATCTCTACAGCATACTTTATGAGAAGCTCCAGCCCTCCACCTTCCTGATCTTTCTCGCCACTTCCTCCTATATGTTATAGAAAACCATAAATTTACTCACGGCATACTTGGACATCAGCTAGGTCCCACCTTTGCTCCAGTTGCTTATCTCTCAAAACAGTGAGATCACACTGTTCGAGGTTGGGCCCCTTATCTCAAGCCATTGGCAGCTGTAGTTACTCTAATACATGAATCTAAGAAACTCACTTTTAATTCCCCTACTACTGTCTTGTCCCCTCCTTCTCTATCTGATCTTTTAACATACAAAAATCTTCAAACCCTGCTACCATGCCACATTCTTAACCTTAAAACCTCTCTCTTATCTAACCCATCATTATCTTTTAACACATGTCCCACACTAAATTCTACATCCCTCTTGCCTACTCCTTCTGACTCATCACCCACTCACGATTGCCTTCAAACACTAGACACTCTTCCCCCTTGCCTCTCCAACTTACAAAAAGGACCTCTTTCTGATATTAATCTCCTCTGGTTTTTAGATGGCAGTTCCTTTATATATAAGAGAACTCATAAAGCAGGCTATACAAACAAAAGAACTACCACTATTGCCTCTATCATATTCAAAGACATTATTCCCCACTTTAAGATCCTGTTCTTTACAGTCTGACAATGGACCAAAATTCACCTCCACCATTTTTCAAACCTTAACCAAAGCTTTAGATATCCCATGGAGGTGCCATCTTCAGAGAAAGTTAAAAGGTCTAACAAATTCCTAAAATCTACCTTAACCAAACTTTCACTCGAACTTCACTTAGACTGAATCACTCTTCTATCTCTAGCACTTCTACGCCTACATTCCCTGCCAAAGAAACTCTCCAACCTCTCTCCTTTTAAGTTAATATTTTTTCTTTGTTAATGAGTCTGGAATCATCAGCAACAAAGTCTGATCACTCCAAGAAAGCCTCGAACTCCAAAAAACAAAAAACAAAAAAAAAAACAACGTGAATCAGAGTCATCAGACTTCTCCTCTTGATTCACTCAAAACCTGCTGTGGATTGCACTTCTACATTTCCTCACATCTCTAATTGTCATCCTTGGGCTGGTGGCTGTAGCTCCATACATAACTCATTTTAATCAAACTCAACTCTCAAAGTTTCCTCAAAAGGTAACTACTCAGTTGATGCTCCAAACCTACAACCCAGATATAGCTCCCAACCTACAACAAAAAGAAACTATTCTTCGTGAATGGGCTAAACTCTACTCCAGGCTATAAGACTTTCCTGAACGCCACTTCTAAACATACGCTGCTAAAAAGGCAGTCTGAAAGCAAAAACTTACATCCTCCCAGTGAAAAATATCATAATCACCCTCTAGTTGGCCAATTAAAACTACACACCCCTCCCAGCAGAAAGAAGCTACAGAAGAGAAAACTCTATATCCCCTATCCCAAGGCCAACCCTCCATTTTTAACATATCAAGAAGGGAGGAATGTTAGGTAACTGCAAAACTTACTTCCTCTCCCTATCGCAATTACCCACTGAAAATTTCAAACTTATGGCCTTCCTCTAAAGGCTCTTCCCTCCAGAGCAGTAGCTCCTTATTGGCTATTCTACCATCCCGTCACCATTCTAAGATTTAGAATGGCTAACTCACAGTACATAGGATTTGTTTTCTTAGGCATATAGGGCAATGGATTGGCTTTTATGATTTCATTTCATGTAGACAAGAATGCTTTTTTTTTTTTTTTTTTTAAATCCTTACTTAAAAATATTCCAGTATTCTAATATGAAGCATCTATTCAAATTAAATGATACTTTGGAACAAAATTTTCTGAAACAAAAGAAGTACACTCATCATATCTTCAATGAAGTTAAGAAATTTAAGGTTTAAATGTTCATTTAAACTGGCCAAAAGAATAGTAAGAATATTCTTCTTTCCAAGAAAAATGTTCTTTTATCATCTCTATAAGGTTAGAAGGCATAGAATTTGACATGCATGAATGCTGGCTGATATATTATTACTGTATAGAAAGTATATATTCATATATTATACACATATAAAATCAGATTATTCTGTGGTCATTGCCCATTTTTATATATTCTGTCTGCATGTCACCTAAATACCTTTTCCAGAAAGCAGAATAGTATTATTTACTGAAAAATTGTTAAATTACCTTCTTCTAATTCTCTGATTACTTAACTCCTCTTTAAATGGGGAGGTAGACCTCAGATTATAAAAGCTGCTCAAAAAAGTACAGTTCAGCTACTCAGATGACCTTATCCAAGTCACTCAACCCTATGATTATTTCTCCAAGGATAAAATGGAGCAGGATTAGAGAGTGGGGAAGAGAACCAGGATGGAATAACATCATAGGCCTCATGGTTTCTTAATGATATTAAATGTCAATAAAGATGTTATTGAGAAAAAAATCATTTGAAAAGTGAAAATAAAGTAATGCATCTTAAAAAATTATGTCTAAAAGGCCGAGGAGCCAAAATGGCGGTCTGTAGCCAGCTTTCTGCAGATGCTCCCATCCAGAAGGAGAGTTAAAGGACAGAAATTTAGCAAGAAAGCCAATGGTTTGGAACTGAGCCAAAAGAGAAGGTCGAAGAACTCACATCAGCCCTGCTGGAGTGACCTGTGACCACAAGGATACAAATAAAAGGTACAGAGCACATCACCAAGCAGATGGGAGTCCACTCTCCCATGAGAGCGGCTTGCAGTATACTTCATACCTCCATACAAACAAGCAAGCAGAGTTCAGATGTCCTCCCACTCTACCCTACGGGAGAGACCCTCTAAAAATCAGACCTCCTTCCCCTGATGCCCCGGGGAAGGGTGCCCCAGCACTCTCCTGCCAGGCATAAAACTGTATAAAAACTATATATATTCTCTACCTGCAAGTTGGAACTCCCAGCATTCCCCTTCACTCTCACCCTGAGGTCTGGAGGTCTGTCCCCACGGAGTCCAGATTCTTGGACACTTTCTCGAGGGGTGTGGACAGGGTGCAGGCTGTTGCTGGTCTATGCTGTTTTCCTAGCTCAGGAGCGGTGAGAGGAAAGTGAGCTGAGAGGTCGCCAAAGTGGAGAGGTGGTCCCCTGAGGCACCAAACGGCAGCAGCGCTAAAAAAGCTTTGCTAAATTTCAGCCGCACCTGGCCCTCAGGGGATGACAGCTGAGACAAAGGGCTGAAGCTCACAGACTGAGTCAGGACTATTAGCAGCCCAGCATCTCTTCCACAGGACAGAAATTCTGCAAATTTGTTCTGTTCTATCAGCTTTTTCATCCACTTTACATCAATCAGGGACAGGGCTAGAACTGAGTGAATGGCCCCAGCCCCTATCAAGTACCCAGGTTGTCAGGCCTCACCTCCCGCCTGCCAACACCAACATAACTGGTGGACTGGCAGAGTAGCCACAGAGCCCTGTGTGACTTAGGCTGGTGCAAACCCCTAGAGCATCTGCTCATTGGAGGGAACTGGATCACAGCCCTGCAGGGTTACCAGAGACTGGGTGTGATAGAGAGGCAAGGCGGGGAAGGAGGCATCAACCTTCCCAGACTAATTTACTGGCTGGGGGGGGCCCTCCTGAGCTCACAGAACCCTAGAGTGAGTTATACTAAAGCTGCCAGCAGACTCCTGCTATCTAGTCACCAGAGACTTTACAACTCTTTGATTTGAGGTTGGTATTGGCTGGGAGAATTTATTGGGACCTCTTCAACTGGGCCAATCACCCGAGGACTTCCCAACGTTGTGCACTGGGTGTATGGTAGTGGGAAGGTTTGATTTTCTTTTTCCAATTGTTGTGGAATTGTTGTGGGGGGCATGGTGACTAAACCGCTGCTATTTCTCCACAGCTCAGATTCCAACACAGCGTAACCAATTCTCTAGGGTAAGACAGAGACCAGCTGAAAATAAGACAGAGCCACTTAACCCCACCACATCAAGAAGGCCCCCAGTTTTGCAGGCAATAGCAGAGTACGGATTGTCAAAACTCTAGGGGAAAAGGTACAAACACCAGACCCAGCTTACAGGCAAAGGAAGGACTGGTCAATCACTACTCCTTGAACCCCCAACCCAACTTATCCTTACCTACTCACCCAAACGGTGCAAAATAAATATGGGGCGGAATCAGTGAAAAGCTCTGGAAACATGAACAACCAGAGTGGATCAACCCCCCCAAGGAACAATTTGGCAGACACAAATGATTATGCCATGCATAAACAGATGGCTGAGATCTCAGAAATCAAATTCAGAATTTGGATTGCAAAAAAGATCAATAAAATAGAGGAAAAATTGGAATTAGAAATTCTGGGAGAATTTCAAAAATTGTCTCAAGAAGTCAAGGAATTCAAAGACCAAATGACCAAAGATTTTGACACATTGAGACAAGAAGTTGCAGCCCTCAAAGATCTGAGAAATACAGT
>CAUYRH010026461.1:0-92225 GCA_963574655.1 Perodicticus potto
CTGTGGAGTGTGCAGTATACAGCAGGCTACCCGAGTGTGCGGCATCTCTCAGACCTAGTAGACCGTGGAGTGTGCAGTATACAGTAGGCTACACAAGTGTGCAGCATCTCCCAGACCTAGCAGACCGTGGAGTGTGCAGTACACAGGAGGCTACACGAGTGTGCGGCATCTCCCAGACCTAGCAGACCATGGAGTGTGCAGTATACAGCAGGTGCATGCAGTGCTTCTCAAACTCATTGGGCCAAAGGATCACAGTATCAACCAACATCTCCTGTAACTCACGTCCAGGAGCACACACTCCGGGCAATAATGATCTCCATCACTGCCTCCCTTCTCCCTATCAAACTGGTTCATATTGTGGATACTTGCAATGTCATGTCTTTAAATTAAATGAAATGATGCTATCACTGAAAGTGGATCTTACTTCAATACAATCACAAAAGAAAATGCAAATATGTCTTATTGCACCCTACTGGTATTTGAAATTGCATTTGGTACCTGACTTTTTAATTCCCTTTTCACAATAGTTTGACCCATCTAAAGAAACATGTGATTTCCACCATTTAAACCCTATCAGTAAAATGATCATTATGTCTTTTTAAGAGAAAATATTCTCTTCAGATTTATGACTTACATCTGGCAGAGAAAAACTATATAATTTATACAGTTCATTACCACAACGGTAACAAGAATAAAAATCACAGCAGCCCTTAGGGTATCACAAAACATATTCAAAATCAGTCCTTTTTAGCATTGGGCTCCACACGGGAAAAGAATTTTGATATTGCATATGTGTGCAAAAGAGTTTGAGTTTCTATGACCTGTAGCACATCAGGGATGTGCTATATATGTGAAAGAAAATGTTGCTGAAAAACCAACCTATATCTTCAATCTTTCCTTCTGTATCTCCATTCTTTTTAACCAGCAACTTTTGGGAAGAAAGATTTTGCCAGCAATGGTCCCAATACCCTGTCCCTTCTTTTATGAAGACAACGTCCTCATGTCTCCCACATAATAAACTGGAAGACAGTTGGTTCAATTAATCCACAGACTTTCATGCAGGGCACTGATTATCAACACTGACTCCACCGTGCTTGCTCTGCATCAGAAGCTCTCTGCAGGTTCTCATGATAGATTGAGGAACATGAGAAACAATGTCAAATAAAACAGAACAAAATAACAAAGCTTGTGCACTAAGCTATTTCTGGTTCTAGATAGGACAAAAATTTGTGTGTATATATTGTTGTTGAGTTTGGGAACCTAGCCGAAAACTGCAAAAAAATGTTTCAAGGAGTGAGAGAAATAGACAAGGTAGCATTTATTAGTACACACACAGTCTCCCTAAGACGTCTCTGATAGGCTCTTTCCCCTTATTATGAAACACCTGTCAATAGCCACCATACACACAATAATCTCCCACAGAGAATGATTAAAAATAATTAGAACAGGTGTTTATTAGTCTGAAGAACTAGAAGAAACTTTAGATTATATATCAAAGGAAGGAATCCCATTCCTAGACCTCCAAATATCCTCAGATTTTGGTGAAAACCGGAAATGGAAGAAAAGTTCCCTTTACTGAACAAGTCCAGTGAAACAAATCCAGTTGCATTTAAGAAGGATGTACTGGATCCCAAGCCAGGCCAATGCTGTTATGAGGGTTAAAAGAGCTAAACCACACTACAGTGAATTAATGTTCCTTTTGAGGGAGCCTTTGATCAGCCCATTAGCCTCTAGGCCAGCATGGGGACTAAAGTTAGGATTTTGTTGAGGTTCCGAAAATGATATCTCAACGTATGATGCTTTGGCACACTAAGCACTTTGAAGAAAGAGAAATTAAAAGGACTTGGAAGCAGCCTCAGAACTAAGGACTTTCTAAACACACACAAACACCACTACCACAGGCCAACCCCAGGAAGGGCTCTCTCTGCAAGTTCCCCGGTCAGATATAACAAACTCCCCCCGCCCCCACCGCCCAATGCCATTGTCTTAAAACCCTTTTCATAGGAATCTTACTAAATACCCAGGAAAGTTTCACCCCCAGAGAAAAGCCTCCAAGTCATCACTGTGCCCAGACAGAGGGCAGTTCCAAGAGACTACCTAGGAGAAAGCTTTGCCTGGGTAAGACCACAGCCTGTGTTCACCGTGCACTTCCGTCCTTCAACTTTCTACACTGTGTCCCCACCTGCCCCAGAGCTCGGGGGAACTTTATCCTAGACCACCGTCTGTTCTTCAGGCTCATTTATTGCTCCTGAACATCATTTATACCCTCTCCAAATTGCCCACGCCCTCCATTCCCCTCTCCTCTATGAAGAGGGGAGCATTTAAGTATCAATCATCTGGATCCTTGTTTGAATCTTGAATTCTGTATGGCTCCTGTGCACATTTGCACGTTAATAAATGTGTATGTCTTTTTTTCCTGTTAATCTGTTGTCAATTTAACAGACCTGAACCTTCAAAAGGGGAGGGAAAAATCTTTTTCCCCTAGAATTCATATATCTGATTCAGATTTATTCCACCCACATCAGTATGACCCAGCACTGGATTTTCACTTCAGTTTTCTCATGTACTATGGCATGCCTTGTACCAAAAAGTACTCATTATATTGTCTGTGAATGAAAGGATGAATAAATAAAAAAAAAATGAAGTGAGGGCAGAGATAGTGTCTCACACATTTATTCTGAATGTTTTTCAAGTAATTATAAACGGATAGGCTCTAATTTGACCAAGGATTATGGTAGATTAGAATTTGATTTCAAGAAACAAGAATCCCATGTACTCAACTTTGAGGACAATTAATGACCTAGTACTTGGTGGGGGGTGGGGGAAGGGGAGAGCAGAGAGAGGGAAGGAGGGAAGAGGTGGGGTAAGGGAAAAGCAGAGAGAAGGAATGAGGGAGGGGGTGGGGGGGTCATGGTGTGTGACACACCTTTTGGGGGCAGGACACAATTATAAGAGGGACTTTACCTAACAAATGCAATCACTGTAACTTAGTTCTTTATACCCTCAACGAATCCCCAACAATTAAAAAAAATTGATTTCATTAAAATCTGTTTTATTTCATCATGAGTGATCTATAGAAGCAACTAAAAGCATGATACATTTTTTTTTTCTTTTCAAAACTGATTTTTTTATTCTATTTCATGGAATGTCTGCAGTATTTTATAGTTCTTTATGTGCAGATTCTAAATTCCTCTTTTTATAATTCCGTGGTAGCCATCTATTTTTATTTCCCAGCAGGAGTTAGAGGTTCTGGCAAATAGTCACTAAGTAGTCTGCCAGACCCATGATGTTTTGAGTGCACTTGCCTGGTTAGTGTAGTTACTGTCTAAATAAATGCATTGAATAGCATGACAACTTATTAATTCTATAAATGCTATGTGCCATTTGCTTGCTTCAGATGTTGTTTCCCTCTCTCGGCCTTCACTGGTTTCTTGTTTAAAATTTAGTAAAGTTGTGAAATTCCATGACTCCCAGAATCATTCTATGAGCTTGTTTTGTTATATTAGAAACAAGCAGAGAATATGAGTTTCCTGTCTGTCAAAGATGGACAAATTGTGCCTAGTCCCAATGGATAGTGTTATTTTAAGAGATTTTGGTCTTATTTGACACTCTGAGCAAGGAAAGGACTTGAAAACAATTATGCTGAACCCCAGTAGTTTTTAGATCACCCCCACCCCCAGCGCACACAGAAATACCGGCGCTGGCGAAACAAGACTAAGGGTGGGAAAGAATAAAATCAGTGCTTTCTCAGCAGGGCCCTTAAGTCTTGAGGAAAAATCCATACTCTAACTTGTTTACTGCAGTGGTGAATATTTCATATACATCAAGACACATTATTGTATATCTAAAGCATGAAGTATAATTTTTCACTTGAGGAAAAAAAATTGATTCCTTTATCCTGTAAATATGTAGTTGCTATTTTTTCTTTACTCTGCCGTCTAAAGGTTGAATTCTAGTCTGTGTTTCTTTGATGAGGACTAGGAGTTTCATTAGACAAGGTCCCAGGGGAGCTATCAAGTATGTTATTAAATAAATATGCTTTGATGAAGAAAGCAAGGAGGCAGATTCGGAACAATGGTGAGCATTCAAATAATTCTCATAACAAGAAAGGCAATTTACTAGCAATCTTTTTTTTGCGTGTGGTAAGCACGCCTGATAGGAGGGGAAAGTAAAGATCATTTATCAGTGGAGTAAGTCTGAGTTCTAGGCTCCACAAAAACTGTGTTTCTAGAGCACAAAAACACACTTGGGAGAACCTCCATATTTGGTTGGCAAGGTAGGTAGTGCTCAAATTGTTCTTTATGTGAGTCTTAAATCCCCAAAAGCCCGAGTACAATGTTCCCTGAGTTTAACAGCATCCTTTTATAACACGTATTGCAACACACACGTCGCAACTGACTCAGAGTCAGTCAGAAGGACCGGGAACTCTGCTTACAGCTCTCATTTTAGCAAAAGACCACTGCTCACCTTCTGTTTATATATCTTTGTTAAAGGCTTTTTGAGCCCAAGGGTCTTTTCTTCTTCATTCCTATCAATTTCCTTTGAGGCTTGGCCTTCAGGTTCAACTGAGCTATTTTGATGATAATGTTTCCTTTAAGATGATTATTTGTTTAAAGTTCAAGCTAATAAAAATAACTTATCCCATTAAAAATATTCTGGGTAGCAGAACAACATTTTAGGATGTTAATTGCTCACGTTACCAGTCATCCATGAACCATATGCTGAAAATGCTCTAAAAGGTTCCAAAACATCTCTTGCAGCTATAAATCTTCTGCAGGTACAATTATGTGAGAACAGAAATAAGAAAAAGTACATCCAACATCTGGAGTCAAATGGTTTACGGAAGTAAAGTTACAAAATTAAATTTAAACGAACTTAATTAAAAGGGGCGGGGACCCAATTTAATATGGACATTCATCATGTCCTCATTGAAGTTTCTTCCAGCACAAAAAAATATATAATAAATTCTGAACACAAAAGTTGGATAAAGACTCTAACGGAGTGTGGAAAGATGCCCAAAGAGACACAGGCAGGCAGGATATATTCACTTTTTCTTTCTGCCATAGTAATGACATGGAATACCCAACTGTTTTGAAAAGACAGTATCTATTAAGAAACTGAGCTTAGAAACTTATCTGTTTTAACCATCTCTACTGTTTAGAATTTCATTGTTCATATTTCATCACTTACATATGGTGATTACTAGGTTTGGTTTTTAATTCAATGATGCCTAACTAAGGACTTTCATAATACGCTGTGTAAGAAGAAAGGGAAAGAAAAGGGGAAGGGGAAGGAAAAGGGGAAGGGGAGAGAAGTAAAGGAAAGGTTTAAAAAGAAAGTGTTAATTTTAAATCACTTCCTTGTGGTTTTATCCTCTATTAGAAATAATCAAAGTGTTGGCTTGGCGCCTGTGGCTCAACAGGCTAAGGCGCCAGCCACGTACACCTGAGCTGGCGGGTTAGAAGCCCACTAAAACAACAACGATGGCTGCAACCCAAAACGGCCCAGCGTTGTGGCAGGCACTTGTAGTCCCAGTTACTTGGGAGGCGGAGGCAGGAGACTCGCTTGAGCCCAGGAATTGAAGGTTGCTGTGAGCTGTGATGCTACGGTACTCTATTCAGGGTGACAGCTTGAGGCTCTGTCTCAAAAAAAAAAAAAAAAGAAATAATCAAAGTGAGCAGTGCCTGTAGCTCAGTGGGTAGGGTGCCAGCCCCATATACTGAGGGTGGCCCCCACCAAACTGCAGCAAAAAAAATAGCCGGGCATTGTGGCAGGTGCCTGTAGTCTCAGCTAATCGGGAGGCTGAGGCAAGAGAATCACCTAGGAGCTGGAGGTTGCTGGGAGCTATGATGCCACAGCACACTACCGAGGGCAACAAAGTGAGACTCTGTCTCTAAAAAAAAAAAAAAGAAAGAAAGGAAAAAAAGAAATAATCAAAACACAGA
Organism: Perodicticus potto; assembly: GCA_963574655.1. Classification (NCBI taxonomy): domain Eukaryota; kingdom Metazoa; phylum Chordata; class Mammalia; order Primates; family Lorisidae; genus Perodicticus; species Perodicticus potto. The sequence continues at coordinate 5,946 of CAUYRH010026461.1, forward strand.
CTCTCTTAACATAGTGGGTTTTAGTTCTTGCTGGTCATTGGTCAGTTTCCACCTTCCTAATTCTTAAAGGTTCTGTGTTCTATGGGCTAAGGAAGATGAGCTAAGAAATAAAAGCACATGCTATAAAGTTAAAGAAATGTTATTTTATGAAAACAATAGAATAATAATAATTTATTAATAAAACAATATAAAACTTATGGGGACGGATTCCAGAAAAGATAGTCAAACATTATTTTACCCTTTGGTGGTCCTCCATGCTATGAACATTGCTGGAGGTTTGGTTTATGAAAAGCTAAACCATCAACCGACACGCAGATTCCCATCACCTCATCTTTCCTCTCCATCCCATAAATATTTACTTTTGTCATGCATGTCAATGGCACTTTTCCTTCAGGTCTTCTGTATCAAAAAGAGGGATTTCTAAGACTTCTCCATCCCAACCACAAAAACTAATCTAACAGGTACACACTCCGTGCTTGAGTATATGGTGAAGACAAAAAAGGCTTAAGCAGAAAAATGGACTAAACATTTAGGAGGCAGAATAACAGAAAACATTAAATGTAAAACATAAAAATTAATTCATCAGCCGAGGCTGAAACCAAGGAGCAGATAATAAATGAAAATTATTAGTGTGCATTTATTGAGCACCTACTGAGCACTTTCAAATACATTAGGGCAGTTAAGCATAGCGGCCCTGTAATAAGAAAGCAGAGGATAACAGCACTTAACTCTAACTTCTTTACTCTGTGTAGCCGGTAAGTAGAAAAGTCGGAATTTAAATGCCACTCCTTTGATGCCACTTCCAATGCTCTTACTTCTATATCACACTGCCTTGGAAACTGCAGGTGGTGGGAACCGTTTTAAAAGATATCAAGGAGGACAACAAGAAGATTGAATCTTGTCTTGGAATGGGCAGAGAGAAACTACCAGCAGCACAGGTGGGCATGAATAATGAATCGTTTAACTGTTAAGAAAAGTTCATTTGTCTAAATCACGTGTTCTTCACTGACTTAGAGCATTCGTTTCCTATAAGAAGTATAAAAATATTACACTTCAAAATATTTTACCTTGCAATATATTACCTTGCAATATTTCTACATTGTAAGAGAAAAAGAAAAATAGTGATTGTTTGGTTCATAATAACCAATAACCAATAATCATATTGATAGTCCGTGTCACTAATTGTGATCCTGCTTCCATTTACATCTGTTCCATATGTGCATTAATTTTTTTTCCCCCACAGAACTGAACACATGTCCACTCATGCACAAACTCAAAACATCTTTACTTTTCTGAGTGGGGACAGTGGGCCTGAGGCTCTAGATTCCATTCCAACTATCTGTGGTCAGATAGATGACCGACCATGGTAGTGCCTGCAAAAACTGTGTGAATATTATCATTCCTCCAAAACCAAGGCTGGTTTTAAAAATGAGTAAAGAGGAAAAGTTAAGAGTCATTTATGATGCGGCTACACATCAATTCTGCGAAGACAGAAAGGCAGGGCAAAGCAGAGGACCGCTAGAACATGCAAAGCAAATATGAGGTTGGACACATAAGTTCATGAACTAGTCCTAGAAAAAGTGCTACATACCTTGCTGTTGAATATTACTAAGGTCACCTTTGAATTACACCCCCTGGGAAGCTATGCACCCACACCAGCACCTAGTCTACCCTTCAAAGCAATTTTGGAACTCTATTTCTGGAGCTGTCCTGAGAGGTCTGACAATTACATTTGTGAGCTCATCCAACCTCGAAAAAGTGCTTTGAAGGGTGGACTAAGAGCTGGCATCAGTGTGTAGCTTCCCTTGGGAGTACTTTGCTGGTGACCACAATGATATTCAGCAATGAAGTTCTGTAGCACTTTTTCTAGGAAGCGTTTGCTAATTTAATTGTTAGACCTTGTGCCTTCACCCAGTCCCCAGAATACAAATTCATTCATCAAGGAATGGAACAGGTCAGGAGAGGAAATTGGGTTGGGGGAAGGAAGGTTTACAAGCAGATTCATGGAAGAGAGTGAGAGCGAAGATCACAAATGAGGGTCATAAATGGCAAAACTAAATTCCATGGTGCATCTGTACGTGATGTGCCAAATGAGGTAATGCTCTGCTCATAAAAGAAGTTAAAGGAGTCATCTCCTTAAAGTTGAACCAGTTGGCTCTGTGGCGGTGAATTCTCCAGGAGCCAGTCTGCTCAGGCCACCCAGCTGAAGGCTGCTGTTCGGCTCAAGTCAAGACAGTACCTGTGTGTTCTGAGCCCACCACCTTTTTAAAGACAAGTGTCTCCTCAGCAACAGTCAAATGTTCACCTCAAAACTCTTCATGCTCAGGAAAAGGTCTGCCCCACCACCCCTAAAACTTGCACGTAACTCTCCTTTCCTGCAACACTCACCGCATCACCACCACCATCTGCCCTGCCCCAGCAGGACAGCTCTCATCAGGCCTCTGCGGTCAGTCACCAGCCCAGCCCAGGACTTGCCCGTCACCTCTTACCCGCTCTTCTCTAATCTCCACATGGCTTTGTTCGTGACTTGTTCTGATGTTGGCCCTGTACCTCCTGACAGCCTTTCACTGAACCTTGTGGAACTTTGGATCAATCACCAGGAAATCTGCTTATTCTCAACTTCCTTTGGAAACGTCCCTTTCATCTTTCTGCACTAGTTGACACCTGGCTTTCCCAGATAACACTCATTCTACCGAAGCCCTTTCAAGAGGCAGCTTTTAGTTTCCTAGATCCCTCTTCCCAAGGACCCTGAAAGCATGGTGCTCTTCATTAGTGCGTCCAGATGTTGTCCTCGCTCCCTCAGTGGAACGGCTGCTTTTACTTCCCCATCAGTCTACTTACCCCCTCCCTTCCTCGCCTCTTCCACCGTTCTCCAGTGCATTCTTTCTCCACTTGCTGGAAATTTTAGTACTTGGTTCATTATCAGTCTAATACATTGTGTCCCAAAACTCACCCATGAAGTTGCCATACATAGAGAAAATGTGTACCTTTATTTACTAAAGAGTCATTGCAAAATTTTACAATGAGGTGGACAGCAGGTAGAGAAAATCTTGTCAATATTTTGTTAAATTTAGTAATGACGGGTGGCACCTGTGGCTCAAAGGAGTAGGGCACGGACCCCATAAGCTGGAGGTGGCGGGTTCAAACTCAGCCCTGGCCAAAAAACTGCAAAAAAACTGCAAAAAAAAAAAAAAATTAGTAATGACTGTTTTATAAATGAAAATACCTTTAGCTACAATTTCCTATTTTCCTTGTGGTATAATGAATTTATGGGTGACTTTCAGGACACCCTGTATTAGTCTTATTTAATTTTTGATCATTTTAATATCCAATGGAATGATCCATCCAATAGTCTATCTTCTCAGTTTCTAGAGTTCTCTTCCAGAGATTTTATCAGCCACTTGTCTGAGCTACTCGCTTCCACAATCACACACATGACCTTGTTGTTATCCATAAGTACAGTCCTTGCAGCAAAATCTCAATTTCAAATATTACTTCCTGTAATCATGATCTCTTCTTTTTCCTGATCTCCTCCTAAAAACCCTAACTCTTGTAATTCTACAACTCTACAAGGACCCCAAATCCAATCCCTATGTGTCCCTGAGATATACAGCTGTCCAATGATATCCTTTCTTCCTTCTTCCCTCCTTTCTAGCTTAAATTCCATAGGTAATCATTATAATCTTATCTTAATCCTTTTTTATTTTGGCAAACTTTCCCAGTTAAATCGTAGCCCCCATTAAATTCAACTGGGTGACCACTGTATGCTAACACTCACGTAACCTCATGGGTCTCATATTGGGTAGATAATCAAAAGAGAACATCCATATGCTTTTACTACACAGCTTCCCACCTATCTACACTTCTGTTTTTATGGATAAGATTTTCATGCTTCCAGTTAAGATCATGGAGATTACTTTCTAGTGCAGGAGGTGAAATATTAAAACATGTAGATGCAGGACGCTCCCCTTGCCTCTCGTAATGGAACTAATGAAGTCATCTCCTAAGTGGACTTACCACTACACCTTCCCTACCCACTCTGTGAGTTGCCTCCTACTCTGCTATGGTCTGAACATTTATTTCCCTACAAATTCTTATGTTTCAATCCTAACCCAGTAGGGGATGGTATCAACAAGTGTTTAGAGTGTTTGCGGGGTGATTAGGTCAAAAGGGCAGAGCCTTCATAAATGAGATTAGTACACTTATTTTTTTAAAACCTTGGAAAGCTCCCTTGCCCTTTCTACCATGTGAAGACACAAGAAGAATTGGGCTATAAACTGGGAAATGAGTCCTCACCAGACACTGAATTTGCGGGTGATCTTGGGTTTCCCAGCCTCTAGAATGATAAGAAATGCATTTCTGTAGTTTATAAGACACCCAGTTTATGGTATTTTTGTGTGAGCAATGCAAAAAGAGTAGGACACACATTCAACATGGCAACAAGAATGTGCCTTGTAATGATCCAGCCTGAAAGCCTTACTTTATGCTTTGCAAATCTACTAGGCATTCTTATCTGAGAGCCTTTGCACTTATTGTTCTTTTTGCCCAGAACAATTTTCCCCTAGATATCTGCCTGCTTGCTCCCTCATTTCCTTCAAGTCCTTTATTCAGAAGGCATCTACATAGAATAGCTTTTCCAGGCCAACCTATGTGAAATTGGTTACCCCCACCCCTAAAATTTTACATCTCCTTCTCTTGGTTTTTCTCCTCTGCACTCATTTAAATATAAAATATATACAGTCCATAAAAATTATGAATGCTATATATTTTAGATATTTTTATAATTCACCTCCTCCTTTAGAAGTTAATCTCCATGAATGCAGACATTTTTTACCTGTTGAGTTTATTTCTATATCCTCAGTACCCAAAACGATGACTAGTAATACCTAGGTGATGATCAATGAATGGCTAAACCAACAACAAAAATGGATATATGATGATTAAGGGAAGGGAAGACAGAAAGTTACAAATGTCTTCCACATGGAAATTAATACTTATGAATGTCTGTATTAACTATGCTATCTCCTGTTTATGAAAACAGGATTTCAGGGGGATCCAAGGATGATTAGATGTCATGATGATGCCATGACAATGTAGCAGTATAACTTAGTTTGTGAAAAACACACAGAAACACTAAGAATGAACACTAATCCTTGAACAATCCTAAAGCAGTAATTGCCACTCCTTAATATATTTGGTAGATTTCACCCTTTCAGGTAACCTCTAAATGTTTCACTTTTGATGTCTCCTTCCTGTTATCAACCATTCATTCATTCTCTTTCTCTTTCTCTCTCTCTCTCCTTCCTGCCCTTCCTCTCCCCTCTTTCAGGCATACACATGTGCAGACACACACACACAAGCACTTTATAAGCTGATGGAGTTTAAAAGGTGAAATCCATAACCAAGGGATGAGATGTCACAGCACGTCTTCTCGTCTGATATTAGGATGAAATAAGGTTTTCACAATTTATGTTCCTCAGCTCCTCTTTCCCTCTATCCTCCAAAACAAACATATTAAAATTTTAAGCCTTTAAAATGTTTTCTGGGATCATATTTGTGTCTTTTTGATATATTTTATAATGTATCTTTCGATATTTAATTAGAATTTTTGCAGATGGTGGATAAGACAACAGACAACACATTATTAAGAACTATTACTCCCCTTGCCCCTTAATTTAGTAGAATCCTTCAGTGATATAAAGATTGCCTTTTATCAGAGGCTCTCAATCTGTCCCAATTTTCTATAAGTCACTGAGCTCTAATGACATTTTGTCAGATGCAAAACTTGAAAATGAAAGAAGAAAATTTGCTTTGGACTTTATTACACCAAAAATGTCTGAGTGATAGATGGGACCACTGCAGATATGGCAGTTCCCAAGTTCCTATTGTTAGTCATGGGTTATTTTGATCAGCTGCAAAGTAATAGGGGGTGACTAGAATAGAAAATACTTGCAGTTTTCTGGAGCTTCAGTGAAATGTAAATAAAAATAGTTGTGATTTTTAGAGACCCTACTTGACTTTCATTCAATTTCCATAATTTCATGATCTCATTCCCGGGAAGGGTCCTAAGGAGCTCTCTTTGCTGATTATATCTCATCTCCAGCTTGGTTTGGGGGAGAAGAAGAGGTCAATTATTGAAGGGAGAAATGACCTTTTGAGTTAGCAACTCTGAAACCATAGAAGTATCCAGATTAGCCAGATTCTGAGAATATTGGTTTAATGAGTTACTAGTTGTGTGATCTGCTGCGATGATCTCAAAGTATAATTTTCAGGCTAATTGGATCTGTTATAAATATATGGAACTCCAATGGGGTGGGAAATCTTAGAAAAACACTTCCCATACTTAACTTTATTCTTATCTGAATTCTCTTTGGTTACTCTCCCAGATTAGCCTCGGAATTGTGTGACCCAAATATGGTTTAAGTTATATTCTAACATGAGGACAGAATGGGCCCAAGCCAGACTCGAAGAGATCATTAGTTACTTTTACTCTTTTAAGATAATACATTGATAGAAATAAGGGCAGATTGTAATAGTAACAGAAGGAATAAACGATACTTCCATGTGGCTGGGGGTTCTGGGACTGTGGAAGAGTCTCATGCGGGAGGAGGGCAATGCAATCCGGTAACTATTTCCATAGTGGTGACCTTGCAACAGTGTGCAAATTTTATTCCTAAAAAAAGGTAAATGGAAGATACTTTTGGTTGGTATTTCCTATGTCAGCCAATTTCTCTGATCCACATCCATTATGTTAACGTTCTTCTCTAGCACTCTGGATAAAAATTTGGACCACTATGTTTAACTTCATCCATTATTCATAGTCCTTGATTGCTTCTAACATTAGTACCATGAACTGGGAGCTCAGTAAGATTTTCTATGTCATGTAATTGTTGGAATTTCTTGTGTGTTATTTAAGTTATGGTGTCCAACAATTTGGCTTTATTTTTGAAGGACATATGATCAACAATTTCTTTGCAAGGACAAAGATTATGGTGTGTTCAAGCAAATTGTGTTTTTTGACCCAAGAACTCATATTGATTGTCTACAACAGTGGTAATGAAACAGAGTCAGAGAGTAAACTCAGGGCTGTGGGGGTGTATTTGTCTTACAGATCAAACACTTAAAGCAGGATTTATGGAAGCAGAGGGTTGTGGGTCAATAGCTAAAAAAAACCTAGATTGTAAACAATCAAAGGACTTTCTGAGGTGTGAAGGAGAGGAGAAAGGAGACAGGAGGGTAGAGAGGAGGAGAAGGGGTAAAATGACACACAGTGTCTGCTTTGGTGAAATGTTGACATCTGGAAAGAACTGGAGAGAGGGAGGTCTGAGAAGGGCAGGTTCACCTCTAGGATCCATCCCAGGGACCCGCTCCTCCCCCGTCTTGCTGACAGGGCTCGTATTGCACTTGTTTCTTCTATTGTATCTCATGAAATTTGGGATCAGTGTAGTACAAACACCAGAGACAGGTTCAAGTAAAAGTCATAGGAAGGTAATAATTGAATTTTGTTGCTAACACTATTTAATGAGAAAAGCCAAGATTATTGGAGCTCAGAACAACTGTCCAGCCTTCCTTCTATGTGAAAACACAGACAGGATGGATGAAAATGCATTTCTGATGTAACATTCAAATCAGGCAAGTGCTATTAGTGAAGAACTGACTTTCTAGCAATACTAAATTCTGCACAGTGATTTTAAGTTCCCAAAGTGTCTTTTATTTATTATTTTATTTCCAAGTAAACCTACAGAGAGGCAGAATGAGTATTGACCTCATTTTACAGATTAAACTAAGGCCTGACATTCAAAAGACTATTTAAAATCTCAGAGGCAAAAGAAGGAGAAATTCCTCTAGCTAATGTAGCTATCATGTTAGGTCCAGAACAGAAGTCCATTGATTTCCAAATGAGTGCTCTGCTCGTCTACACTGCTACCCTGTGCTGGTGCATCCTTAATCAAATAAGTCTAACCGGTCAATTGCAGAAGTAGGACAGGACTCAGTATCATCATTGTTTTTCAGAAGAGATTAGGAGCTCCAAGGCTCATCTAAAGAACACTCACCATATCCTAAATCAGTGGCTCTCAACCTGTGGGTCTTGACCCACAGGAACTGTATTAAATAAAGGGCCTCCACATGAGGGAAGTTGAGAACCACTGTCCTAAACAATGCAAATCAATTCAGCATGATCGACTGAGGCTTTTTTGTAGGCTTTCAGTTTAGATAACAAAAAGCACAATTTGAGAGTTCAGATAAAAGGATGACTTCTGTGGCCCAGAAGTTGAGTTATGGATGGCTTCCATAGAGTTTTATGTTTTATTGAGGCCGATCACATGCCTGTTTCTCTCCCTCTCTCTCATTTTTTTTCTTCCTCAAATTGTTCAGCCTTGGGATTAAAAAGCCCTGTTCAGTTTAACTCTTCCCCTTCTGATATCTGAGATTTAATGACTCTAATAAGACGTTATCTTTAATTCCACGGATATATGGAGAAACCATTTCTTATGTATGGAAATTAGGCATTGGTGGTAACTCCTAGAAAACACATCTAAATTATGAAGTAAAACGTGAAACTCAAGTGCAAAGTTACTTAATTTTCAAAAGAAATAGGATGTTAAAATAAAAAAATCATAATGAGACATTCATTCACTTTTCTATGAATTGAAGTGTGAAGCTGTATCACGCTTTCAGGTCTCGGTTTGAGTGATGCGTCTTCCAGGCTATTTCACAATCGTTCTTCCATTGTTCCACAAATGGATTTTGAGAATACAAGCTATTAAACTAAAAGTTACTGCAATAATATAACTGAATAAAGCAGCAGGGCAATTTCAGAGAAATATACTTAGAGGAGTAAATATGAATGCTGAATTTCCAAAATACATCCTTCAGAAATTCACAGATATGAGGCCAGTATACAAGACTGGACAAATCAGACAGCTAAAAGTCACATTTTGTTCAATGCACTATGGACCTGCTTTGAGGCCACATGAAATTTGGGACTCATGAAAAATACAGAAAATATATTAAAATGGTAGCTCTCAGATAATTAAATGTGCTGAACACAGCTTCACCCTATGAAGACCTGCCTCCACTTAAAGTTGGTAATGGAATGGGGATTATTTCTGAATTTAATCTATTCAAGTCAACAACTCAGTGTCCAAAGAATCAACTGAAGCCTAGCTAATCTTGTTTTACTTTGTCTACCCATAGCATGGAATAATTTCTACATTATATTGGACATGTGTTCAGAGACTATGCTCTCCTTCATAAAAGATGTAAATATTTATTACTTTTCAATATTATATCTGAGCCTCAGATGTAAGAGAGAAAGAGTGTGAGTGTGTGTGTATAAATACACACACGAAGGAGTGGAGAATTTCTCTTTTCAAAATAATCTTCCAGTAACACAATTTGCGATTCATCAGTCAACATCTTCACGATTATAACCAGTTTTTATGTAATGGCACACAGATGCATCTCTGATGGCAGCAAGCATCCAGTGTGTGAAAGTGCATTGTTATTAACATGAGACAGTCTTCATTTTCATGCAATTTCTTAATTAACTACAGATTTGGTTTTCTCAGAAACCAAATCTTCAGACTCATGTGAAGAATACGACTATGCCATTCACAATTGAAAACAGAGTCACTTCCACTTTCCCATTCTCCCCACTGATCTTTAACTTTGTGTTCCTTGGTGCCCTAATAATCGTCTCTTCTGAAGAGGAACAGTTTCATTGCCAAAAGTGAAAATCATTTCCTTCACTTGGTCCAAATGTGCATAAATAAATAAGCTTCATTATTATTAGTTTTCTCATTTTCACTCACGGATTATAGATTTATCTTGTGTTTGGTACGGTTTTGCAAGATAAGTGAACAGAGATCGGTATTGGCAAAAAAAGATACACCTGAACAACTTCAGTTTCACATCTAACCCAGTAATATGTAATGTCCTTCATTGTTATATCTTTAAGTCTTACCACTGCAAGCAAATGTGAAATCCTTAAATTGCTGGCCTCGGTGTTCCCATTTCAACTGGCATATACTCAGGTTGGAGATCCTGCCAAAAGTCAAAGGAAAACATTTGTGAGACAGAGCCTGATGTATGATTATTCTAATCTTGTATGCCCAGCACTGCCAGTAAGCTTGGTTTATAGAATGCCTGCTGCTGCTTTAATGATAAGACCTCTTAAACACAGTTGAATGCAGTACCCAATATTTTCTTTTCTTTTTTTTTCTTTTCCTTGCCCTAGGTGACCGATTATTGATCTCCACCTGGAAATTCCTATTGAGAATTGGCCACTCATGAATGTATGGGAAAGAATAACAGTCCGTTGCATAGGTAGTTTTAATAAAGTGCAACTGTGATATAGTATCTATGGGGAAGAAAAAGGTAACCAATCCCATTTAATGAAGCATGTACTTCCTGGACTGCAAAGGCTGTGGTCATTCTATGGGCCATACATTGGACAATTGGGCTTTCACTGAGTACCATGTCGGGAAGAGTACAGAGTCCCAAGGACACCCTCTCCTCCTGCTCAAGGGAAGCTTCCAAATTCTGCACTGCCCCTGAGATGAAGCTTTGAGGGCTGGAGTCTGCTGATCTTCCTCTGACCACTCTGTGGGAGTCCAGGGACCTAACCCAGGAGCAACCATACAGAAACATAGGGATGCCAGGGATGGTTCAGACACACCTAGAACACGGGGTCTAGCTCATTCACTGGCTGCAGGGAGCAGAGGACACGCATTTCAAGTGCATCTGAGTAACTCAGTAGCTTGGTCCAACATAACAGCTCCCGTCTACCTGTTTACCACAGATGCATTCATACACAGAGAAAAGCTGTAGTGTTTTTTTGTTTTTGTTTTTGTTTTTTTTTTTTGCTTGTACGAAAGGTCTTTATTGGCGGGAGAAGCTGCAGAGCAGCATTAAGGAGGACGGGAGAGAGAGAGAGAAACGGGGGAAGAGAGGAGAGGAGAGGAGAGAAGGTAGAGAGAGGAGGAGAGAGGGGGAAAGAGAAAAAGAGAAGAGAAGAGAGAGAGAAGACACACAGGGACAGAGAGGGAAGAGAGAAGAAGAGAAGAGGAAAAGCTGTAGTGTTTTAAAGTTAGAAAATCTCAGACTTAGTCATTCTCAGACAGGCTTTTGTTCTACTAGTATATGAGTATGTTTACTAGCTTGTTTGATGTTAAGAGGAGATATAAATTTTATGTTTACCATCTGCTGAAGTATTTTTTGGAATAATCCACTTGATATATCTATATTTAAATAAAATAACTATGGGGTAATTCTTCAATGGCAGGAATACATGCAATTGTTAATATTAAAATAAGAATATATACTAAGGAAGCTCTTGGAAAATGAAGGTCAGTGACAGGAAGTCTTGATACCCTACACAGAGTCCAGCATGGCATTAGCTAAGCCATGGCCACTCGTCTCCTTGTATTTCAATTGTCCGAAAAAAAATATTTTCTTTAAAAAAATGGAAGAATACAAACTTCAGCAAAACACAGGAATGTCTTCCAGAAGTTTGAACTCTGAGTTACCTTAACATTTTAAAGACCAAAAAACCTTTTACAGTGGTGTTATCATTAGTTTTATTAGAGACTGAAAAATATTCAGACAAGTATTGAGAATAGCATTTTCCATATGAAATTGGACAATTAGATTTGTGAACTCGTCCTGGAAAAACTGCTACACACCTCTAATGGCTGAATACAACTCCGATCACTTCTGAAGTACAGCCCTTGGCCGTCTGGGGACCATGGTGGTGATATGCAGCAATGAGATATGTAGCACCTTTTCTAGGGTGAGTTCATGAATGTAAAGCTCAGACCTTGCACCATGGCAGTTCCGATGCCATTCTAGAAAAAGAGTTCCAAAATTGCTTTGAAAAGTGGTCTAGGCCCTGGAGTTGGTGCATGGATTCCCAAGGGGAGTATTTTAAGGATACTTGGAAAGTTTGTAAAAACACAGATTCTTTAGCTCTCCTTCCTAAACATTCTGAATCAATAAGTCTGGGCTGGGATCCAGGACGATACACTATATATCTGCAAGGAGAACAGGTCATTTTCATACACCTAGGTCAAACATCCAATTCAAGAACTAATTAGTAGAGGCCACCCCCAGATCCAGTTAATGAGAACAATCTTCTGTTTTTACCAGCCCCTCATGTTGTCTGGTGACAGCTGGCATGAGTTGAACACTGGATTAAAGAGGAGCATTTATAAGAGGGGCAACCACTGTAATATTTAAAAGAAGAACTGGCTTTTAAATATCAGAAACTGCCTTCAACAAAATAGATGAGCAAGCCCTAGTTGGAAGGCAGATATAAACCCAAACTTGTTCTAGTTGTGTTTTGATGCTTTTGCACAAATGAAGTTATTAAACCAAAGAAGCCAGAGATTCACGTTCCATCACATAGAAATACGTCCTTTGCAACATTTGGTTTCAACATGTACGCTGGGTAATGAGGTGTTTAGTGGAGATTTTAACCTGAAATTTAAGGCACATCCCTTCAATAGTTGGGAAATTTTCTGTATTTACATGTGATGCATACGCTCCCATCCTCTTCCCCACTCCAAGAAAGTCCTTAGCTTTCACCCGATTTTTTAAGTTGAACCAAGATTCATAAAGGGTGAAAAGCCTTTGGATTGGAGGTCTGAGGATATTGGTTCTGCTCTTAGATCACTGCTAATTGGTTCTGTGGTTTTTGACAAGAGAACTTCATCCCTCTACACCTTAGTTTTCTCATCTGTGAAATAAGAAAGCTGAACTCCAAAAATCTGAGTATTCTTCCAGCTTCACAACTGCAGCAAATGCCAATAAAATTGGGAGCATTGGGCCGGAAGGTATCTCGACGTGTCTGTAGATGAATCTTCTTATTTATGGGGGAGAGACCAAAACCTGGAGAGCTTGTCATCCGATAGTTATTGTGGGGGATCCAAGATTGAACTCAGAAATTCCTACTCATCCATCACTCCACTCTTCTTCCTAACACACAGTTATGTTGGTGAAACTATTTCCAGCTCACACATTTACTCATTGGCCGAGGGCGTATTTCAGGCAGGAGTTTCCTTTCTTGGATGAGACAGGGGTACAATGTGTCCTTTGGGGTTCTCTCCCAGATTTTTTTCAGGGAGAAAACATATGCCCAGGTCCCCAGAGAATTGCGCTCCCACACTCACAGCTGTAGGACAGACAAGAAAAACCTGTCTACAAGCTTAAATAAAATAACCAGGCTTTGCAAAAGTGCTCTGGGATGTCGTCAGGAAGTGTTTCGGGAGAGTTGCTATTATACAAAGATCATCAGGTTCTCTTTTCCTGGAGTTTACCCCACCCTCAGACATTAATATTTTAAGTGCATAACTGATACTCATTTATGCATCCCAAGTTCAACATTCAGCAAGTACACCGGGCGACAACACAGAGGGAGTCCTTGCTCTTGGGGAGATCACTGTCCAGCAGGGAACGCGGCCTCCTGTAAGGTCTGTGCCATTCCTGCCTGTGTGCCCTGGAAGGGAGGGAAGGGCATCTGCTCTCCAAGACAGACGATTATGCTTCCTTTGAGTCGCCCTCTTTCAACTTTGCAAGCACAGCTCTTGGAACAATCTTTATTATCTTTGCACGAGTCAGTTTATCCAAATCACTTTTATTAAACCTAACAAAACATCACTCTGTGAGTCTTTCCTTTTTCACTCTATGCCCGGGATTTTCAACCTGTGTGCCACAAAAATGTTTAAGGATGATTAATTAAATTATTTTCAAAAGAGGTTCAAAGCACAGTTAAGTATATTCTTTTCTTTTACTCTTTCCTTGATCAACATAATTTAAGTGTGCTGCTGAAGTTTATAGGTTCAAGTGTGCCATGAGATTAAAAAGGTTGAAAAACACTGCTCTATACCCATTTTTACCAAAACCTTGTTTATTCACTACCACCAAGGTCGAATTTCCCCCTCTTAATCTCACAGTACAATTTTATCCCACCTACCTAAGAAACTACAGAGCAATCTCGTTACTCCTCTTTTATAGCACTGGAAGTGGAGGGATTTTAAGCCTTTACTAGTGTACAGGAATTATAAGTCATTTAAGCTTTTTTTATAGATGAGGAAAGAAGCTAGAAAGAAGGAATGCAGTTATTGTTATTATACTATAGCAAAGCAAAGGGAGAAATATGGAAAGTATATGTCTGTGTAGCTTTTGTTCTATGCTATGTACTTTGGAACATACTAGTTAATTCCTAGAAAATCCTGGGTTGTAGATATGTTATTATCCCCCATTTACAGGGGCAGTCAGCAAGTTTCAAAGGGATAAATAACTTAAAGTAGGTCAAACAGCTCAAGTGGTTGAGACAGGCTCAACCCCAGGCTGGTCTGAGGATGCCAGACCATGCCCAGGTGGTGGCTGTCTAATCCGCCCCTCCCCACTTCACTTCCACACTAGGTCACAGGGATGGATGGGGAAGTGCTGAGATTTACTGAGGAAGGGGGATTTGGGCAGCCCCAGTGATAACCAGCTGGTCCCTGGTAACCTGGCCATGGGTCGAATCTACTGTCCTACTTCTGAGACCCACGCTCCCTCCCCCTTCTAAGGTGAAGAGAGGAGGGGGAAGGGCAGGAGGGCATCATCTCTATGCAAAAGAAAGCAGTGGAGACGGGCAGAAAGTGCACGCTTTCTGGCTGGTTATCAATCAGATCTGCTTTGGCAATCATGTTAAATCTTTCAGCCCCAAGGAATGGTAATAGCTCAGTAGCTGTGAAATGCAAATAACTGCAGGTTTCCACCTTGTCTATACCACTTTTAAAGAGAAAAGAACATCTTCTAGTTCTTTTCCCAAATAATATCCACCTTATACACATGTGAGACATTTGGCAGCTTTTTACCACAAGGAGGAATGGGCTTGAGGGACAAGGCATCTGCTCCTCTGCCCATCAGGAACGTTCTCTGTCTACTCAAATAACCCTTCCCCTCTAATTCTAAGTGCCTCCAAATGAATGATAATAATCGTACCTTCCAATCACTTGGAAGTTTCCACTTTACAGAGTGTCTTTACCTGCACTATTTTTACTACTTTATTACTTTTTAATTTCTAATTAATATGAGGGTGCAAAGTTTTAGGTTACATTGTTCTCACTTCCAGGGTAAAGTTCCATTTGTAAAAAAGCCCGTCACCCAGGTGGTGTGTTCTACACCCCCACAATATGCGCGTTAGCTGAGATCCCACCTCATGACCTCCCTCCGTCTGATAAACATCCTACCCTCTCCCTCCATCGCAGTGGTTCTCAACCTTCCTAACGCTGCGACCCTTTAACATGGTTCCTCATGTTGTGATGACCCCCAACCATATTAAGAACTGTAGTAAAGGGTCGTGGCATTAGGAAGGTTGAGAGCCACTGCTCTACCCCCATACTAGAGTACTAGACTGGATTTGTGTTTTGTTGTTCATATGAACATGCAATTGTTTATATATTGGTTTCACATTAGTATTGAGTACATTGGATGTTTATTTTTCCATTCTTGCGATACTTTACTAAGAAGAATGTGTTGCAACTCCACCCAGGTAAATGTAAAAGCTGTAAAGGCTCCATCTTTTTTAAAGGCTGAATAGTACCAACCTATGAATGGATCGACAAACTGCGGTATATGGACACCATGGAATACTACTATTTTTATTACTTGATACAAAAACTAAATGGGACAGTTTTGTAAACTTATAGTTTTGTTTTTATTTTTATTTTCTCCGGTTTTGTTGAAGTTTGACAAAACGTTGAACATATTTAGGTGTCCCACATGATGCTTGAATTACGGGGGGTTTTTTTGCAGTTTTGGCCGGGGCTGGGTTTAAACCCGCCACCTGCTCCTTTGAGCCACAGGCGCCGCCCAATGCTTGAGCTATTTATCCATCATGAAACGATTACCACATTCAAGCCAACTAACAGACCCACCACTTCACACAGTTCACATAAAGTCCCCTAATGTCATACTGTGCATCAGGTCTCTAGGACTCGGGCATCTTATAACTGACGTTCTGCACCCTTTGACCAACGCCTCCCCTCTCCCGCTGCCTTCCAGACCCTCACCACTGTCCTGCTCTCTGCTTCCCTGAGTTTGACTCTTTTAGATTCCACATTCAAGTGAGAACCTGCAGCCTTTGCCTCTCTGGGTCTGACTTCACTTAAAACGTTGACCTCCAGGTTCACCGGCATTGTCATGAATGGCTGGATTCCTTATCTTGAAAGGCTGAATAATATTTCATTGTAGATATTTCCCACGTTTTCTTTATACATTAATCCGTCAATGAGCACTAGTCTAATTATAGAAGAAATCTGAAGCCAAATGAAGTGCCCCAAATACTGTGTAACAATGTGAACATAATAACAGCTGTAGTTTTTGAGCTCTTGCTATCTACCACACCCCATTGCAGAGGTTATATACCTACGTTTTCTTGCTTAATCCTCATAACCAATCCACAAATGAGGAATTAAGGATTAAAGAGGGTCTAATGGCCATACTAAGGTCATGTAAGATAGGAGCAGGGCTGGGATGCAGATCCAGGCGTAAGTCAGAGCTCACCATCTTACCCTGTATGTGTCCTATAGTCTAAGTAATGTCAGATAATGTCCACATGCACTCCCCTTGCCTAAACACCAAGACCCTTCAGCCTGCCTGGCCTTCTGTGACATTCCACAGCCTCTGTATCACACTGAAGTCACTGGAACCACCAGGTCAAAGGCCTTTCGTATTATTTTTCATGATGCAGACAGTACACGCAACGTCACCAGGCGACGTAGCTCAGTGATTGTGTTTTCCTGCATTCATGCAGGGACAGGTGCTGTGCTTGGGGGCTTTTTTTTCCTTCACTTTCTTCAGCAGTTGCTGATGGTTACCTGCCTCCGTCTATGCAAAGTTATATATTCATCATAATTTGCACACTCAGTCAAGCCTTTTCCTCACTCCTTTCATGGGCTCAGAAAAAGAAAAGCAAAGATTGGTAAATGGAACAGAAAGGATCTGTGAAAGCAGTTTTTCCTTTCAAAGAGCAGTTCTCAGGCCTCCTTGCATATGGCCGTCTGGGGAGAGTGTGACAAGTCCTTCTGGGGCCTGCAGGGCATGTGACTCTGCATCCATATGCATAAGATCCTTTTCACACTCTGGAGCTACCAGATGCCAGGTTCTGCGGGGAAGGGGTTTGGTAACCCACTTGAAATTATGAGGATTCATAACTCATTTCTGCAAGCCGCAGACCCCTCTAGATGACATCTCCTGCTCTAAAGAATGATTGAGAGGAAGAGGTAACAGACAGTGAAATATGAGAAAATGACAGTGAAATATGAGAAGAAGTAGAGTTTATAGGAGGCCCCAGCTAGATGAGGGAATTATGCAAGGCAAAAGAAGAGTTGAGCCTTCAGGCAACAGGAGCAGCGGGAACAAAGAAAAGGAGAACCCTCTAGAGGTCAAGGCCTGATTCTGTTGCTATAGGGAAGGCCCCGAGGCACTGATTCACTTTAGGGCTGGTGGTATGCTACCCTCAATCTTGGGCTCCCCAGATTAGCTAGTGCTGCTCCTCCGTTTCCCTTGACACCTACAATGACTCAACTCTCCGAGGTAGTGAAATGAGGTGTGTGTGGCAGGGAAGGAGGATTGCAATGGGCTCAGGAGGAGATCCTAGCACCACCCTTGCTCCAACCAAACCCTTCCCCACTGGCCTTCCCAATTCTGTTCTGAAACCCTAAGACAGCGGTTCTCAACCTGCGGGTCATGACCCCTTTGGGGGTTGAACGACCCTTTCACAGGGGTCGCCTACATACATCCTGCACATCAGATATTTACATTACAATTCAGAACAGTAGCAAAATTATAGTTATGAAGTAGCAAAGAAAATAATTTTATGATTGGGGGATCACTACAAAATGAGGAGCTGGATTAAAGGGTCACGGCATTAGAAAGGTTTAGAACCACTGTGCTAAAATCATGCTCCCCGGGCACTACCGTAGAATTGCCTCACTCCCCGCCACCAATGCCCCTCACTGAGGGGATGTGACTCCAGCCCTCAGAGAGAGAACATGAAACCCTTCACAGCCAAGTCCTTCCTTTCCAGCTACTGCTCCGTGACTCTGCGTGCATCTCCCAAAACACTTCAGCCCCCAGGGCCTCTGCCCCTCCTGAATGCCTTTCTTGCTTCGCTCCTAGGCACGTTCCCTACTCCTTAAGAAGCACCTGCCTCTTGACCAGGGAGGTGGCAACGTTCTCATGTCACCTTGCACACATCTGCATTTGACCACCTAACACCCTCTACTAGAACTATACTTTCCAGGCTTTAGATTGTATGAAACAATGGATTTCCGGAAGCAATGCTTGCAAAGATACCTTTTTATCCTTCATGCTGAGCAAAGTGCCTGGCATATATTAGCTTAATAAATATGTGACAATTGAATAAAAATGAATGAATGACTCACTCATTTCCTGCCCACACACTCTTGGCAAACTAGCATGTGAGCCTTCATCATTCTTTGAGACATACTCTAAGGCTGATATTGGAGGAAGAAAAGGGAGAGAGAAGGTAGAAGACCAGAGTACTGGCTTGGTGGCTTTCTCCTAAAGCCTGTCCCTTTGGGTGACTACACCCCCTGTTACAATTATAGGGATCGCTCAGGTCACAGTCTTATGGGTCCCAGAGAGACGCCGTGTTGTATGCTGCAAAGAGGCCAGGCTTTTCAATCAGCGGTCCTGTGCTTGAACCAGCCATGGCCACAATAGTGACTGGAGCTGGAAGATGGCTGAGACTCTGCTGAACTTCAGGTCTCTCCGTGGTAAAGTGAGGATGGTAGTACCTACCCCATGATGCTCCTGTGAAAATAGAGGTCAATTCTGGCTTTCTGGAGGGAGGCTCATTGCGTCCCACGTTTTACTTTCTCAGTAAACAGTAACATTTATTTTTAATACCTCCAGCCTTTTTGCCCCACTGGCTTCAAGCTTCTCACAAAGTTCTGCTCTTTTTCTAAAATAGGGATCATCCTTGGTAGGGCAGTTAGAGGGTGTTTTACATACCAGGATCATTCAGGGCGACTTTCCGAATGATATCCCCCCACTCTTTTTGAGAAATACTTGTATGGAGTACCATTTCTGTTAACTGATAGAAGCGTGCTTTCCTTCTCAGGAGTTCTCAGACACAAAGGGGATTGAAAATCACTTCTCTAGAACATACTTCTGAAAGTTTTGCTCTTTATTTTCCCAGCCACCATTCTCACTAGGACCCTACGCTGCTGAGCCTGAAATTGCTCTAACAGCTTCCGGGCTGACCTTCCCATTCAGACGTTTTCCTTTTGTCAGTTCATCCTGTGCACACGTGTATAAAAGCAAGAATCACTCCGCAAACTCCAGAAAGGCAGAATGGCCTTGTGATGAAATGGGCACCTCAACAGTGGGGGGCAGCCAACCACATATGCCCTCCCCCGCCACATGATGCTTCATACCTGCTTTTCGCTTTTTACCATATTCTTTCTTCTAACTGGAGGCGCCCTCCCTCCCCAACCATTTAGCTGAATGATTTCTACACATCATTCAAGACAAACTCCAATAGATTAAACTATCTCCTGCTCTGTGCCACCAACACACCCGGACCATCACAGCTGAGACAAGTTACTAGTTTAGGAGCCTCACTGCTGTCTTAGATTGTAAAGTCTTTAAAGGAAGAAACTGTGTCTTAATTATGTTTCACTCCATAAAGGAGATGCCCACTAAATATGTACTGGACTATAGTGAGCTGAGATGCATGCCCCATTTAACCATTTGCCTCCCTACCGCTATCCTGTGGGATAAATGTGATGTGTGTACACTCAATAGTTATTTCTGGGGTTTTCTCATCACTTTTTACACTTTTTCCTTGGGCCCCTTCTTTTCAAACAGAAACTTTGAAAAAAATAGTTGCCCGTCCGCCAATTAAGTTCATTTCAGAAGTGAGGGAGGCCAGGTAACCTCTCCAGCTAACACAGGGATTGTGCAGAAAAGGCTTTTGTTAAAACACCTTGTTGCTTCCTACTCATTAAATCTAAAATTCCCCAGGTGAACTGCAAGGTGGTACTGCCAACTTGACTGAAATTTCATCCTTTCTAACTGCCTGGACAAGCCCAGCACACATAATTCCTTTTCTTTGCGACTGTCCTGTGAACAGGTCAGGATTTTGTTCCCTCATGTCTCCCTCCCTAGTGGGTAACACTGCTACAGCCTGGAATCCCTCAAAAACATTCACCCCATTGTGATGGAGGCAATGCCTGTTGGAGTTGCAGGAACCATCGGCTTATTCCTTGGTTTAGTGTTCATTTATTCATTCATCAAACATTTATTTCCCTGTTTTCTTATGTCAAATGGTAAAACCGAGGGAAATAAAGATGCATAAGAAAAAAGAGTCTGGCTCTCAGGAAGTTACCTAGGATGGAGAGAGGAGAGAATACAAACAAGTAACAGTACAGTAAGACAAATGGAAAATAAACCTCTGTGTGCAACACTGGACAGGCCCAGCGGAGGCAGATAAAGACAGGCTGATGTCATTTCCCACTTGTTAGTTCGGTAGAGAACCTGAAAGCACCCCAACAGAGATATCACTCTCTGGCTCTAAATATCCACCACGAACTTGAAATAGCTCTTCAGGAATACTGTCAACCCTATCACAGAAATCACTGCTGTGTTACCAGAGTGGTGCGATGCGCTCACATTTCCTGTCTCAAGAGCCACTGTGCTAATGGAAGAGCATCGTTTTCTCACTGCAGCATCTTGAGACCTCGGTCTCCAAGGTATGTCACTCCCTCACTTTGACCACGTATGAGAAACACTGCATAGCTGAGAAGGAAACACGGGTGAGACACACTCAGCAAGAAATCTTCAGTGAAGTCCTGCTCCGGTTCTCACTCTACAACTGTCTGCCCAGGGCATGAACCACTGATTACTAAAATCCAAATACAATTAAAATCCTAGGTCTTCCCTGGTACCAGCCCCATTATGAGATCGAGTTTAACACACGTGGCTAATGGCTACCATGTAGTACAGACATTGAACATTTTCATCACCACGGAAAGTTCTATGGGACCACGCTGCTCTAGAAAACAATATGTTTTTTTTATTGATTGGTTGATTGATTTTAAGATGTTGTGAATTGCTTACTTGGCAAAAAACTCAGTTCTGACTTGGGAAGGCAGAACTCAAAGGTAAAAGTCATCTATTTTTGAAGGGCTCAAGGTCTAGTGAGGAAGACAAATATTTTAAAATGGAAAGTAAATGGCCAGATGTGCTGTGGGTTGGTTTGAGTGTACAGAGGCAAAACAGCCTAATTTTGACTTAAAAAGTTAAGAGCAGAGCTCAAAAAAGAGACAACACTGATGTGATTTTTATGGATGAGCAGCAACTTTCCTAATTTACAAAGGGGAAAGGGCATTGGAAATGGTGAGAACAGCATGAGCACAGTCCCTGGGCACAGAGGGCTTGGCGCATGTGGGGAACTGTGAGCACTTGAGTATTCCCAGACTGGAGTATAAACTTTTGGGAAGTTGGGTGAGAACAGGCTGACAGAGTAGAAAACAAGGAAACCGGGTGAGCAGGTGGTGGGAGAAAGAAAGGTTACAAATTATAACACAGTGTAGTTAGAGCATCAACATTTTACAAAATTGGGTTTCAGCTCAAAATTTTGCACTGCCAGTTTTATCATCTTAGGCAAATTTAAAAATTTCTTTGAAGCCCATTTTTCTCTTCTGTAGGGTGGTGTTAATGGCACTGCCAACTTGTGATGCCTGTGTGCATTAAACGGCAGTGCACGGCACATGTCAAACATTTAAAAATAACAGTGACGACCATTTATTCTACAATACATGTGGGGTTGTAAAAGGGACTTGAACAGCAAAATCAAATGATTATATCATAGGCAGCAGTAAGACAAGGCAATTACCAATGTCAATAATAATAATAACAACAGCTAATGGTCACTGAGTATTTACCAACTATTGGACAGGAATCCAAGTGTTTTAAGAAGTTAATTCATTTAACCCAATCAATAACCCTATGAGGTGGGCTGCCATTAATATCTTCCCTTTACAAGTGAGACGAGGAAGGCATGAAGAAGGTAAATAATCTGTCACATACTGCTCAGTGACAAAAGTGGGATTCGAATCCAGACATCTAGCTTTTGAATCTATACCCTTAGCTCCTATTAGAAATTCTGTACCCTACTTCTGTTAGGAATTCTTTGACAAAAGCCTGCTTGAACATTATATTGAATTATTTCACTCGCCAGCATGGCTTCAAAACAATTTTAAGTACCAACTTCAAAATCAACACCTTCACACCATGCAAGCCAGGAAGGGTGCTCTAGAAATATCCCATAAAAGTCCATCTAAAAAGAAATGGCAAGTTGTTTGATAAACTATAAATCATTAGAAAAGTAGGTTCAAAAACCTTGTTGGAAAATCAAGACATGAGCACAATTCCAAGCATTCTCAACAACACTGAGTCTATAGTGACCTTTCATTTTGGGTTAAGTCACTCTGAAATCAGATTTCTTTTATGAATTTGGGAGTATCATCTGCCTCATAGGTTCGCAAAGGATATTAAACAATGAGAATGCACAGAAAGGCTGAACGTGATGTGTGGCTCAGAGAAGGTATTCACTGAAAAGCAGCTTTCGCAGTTGTGATTTTTGTTCTTTAACTGAAAACATCATTTTCCACGATGGGGTCTCTTAAGTCCTGGCAAACTTTTCACAGAACTCATTCAAACTCCCTTGACCATCTTAAGAAGATCTTCGTAAGGGTGAAATTCTTCAAAACAAACACAACCCAAGCTGTGACCTAAACTTCTACTCTTCTTATTTAAAACTTTGTCTTATTCAATATCCAACAACACTTTCCAGTACATTCCACTGTTAACTCAAAGCTGGGCCCCAGGCGACCCTAACATACTGATGTTTTCACGGATAGACCTCACAAATGGCCCCATCTCTCAGGGACATTCTTCCTAGCATCTTTTCTCCTGATATTCTGTCCCTTAGTTTGACGCTCGTCCTCACATAATTCCACTTTAATGAGTGACATAACATCATTATCTTCCAAATTCATTTCAGTGCTTCAGTTGCCCAGGCTCTTCTCATAGGGCCTTGGTTAAGATGACCACGTCCTCCTCAGCAAAATACACTGGCCGGCATCAGCCTTGGTAGTGGGGACTTTCTTCCCTGCCGATGACGATGAGTAATATTTGAGGAAGGACATGTTCTCCAACTGCCACGCACAAATCCTTTTAGTTGTTCTTACACATTTGTAGATGCAAAAAGCAGACCCAGGGCATCAGCTAGGATGCCAGTGTAGTTGAAGTTTAGGAGGTCAGGATTCGGGATGGTGGGAATTCAGGTGGCTGATGTGTCGTTACCAAGCCCAGAGTAGAGGAAAATTCTTGGAGAGATTCCACAGAGGGGGGTTGGTACACGAATTAGGAAGTTGAATGTGGCTTTGGCGCTTGATTAAAAACAGATTGTGGGGAGCAGAGCTGTCACAGGAATCTTACTGGCCTGGAAAGCTCACTGTGGGCCCGAGGCCTCGAATTACCAGCCACGTGACCTTCAGCAGATCATTTAAATCTCTTTTCTTCCCTGTTGTTGTTTCATCCCCTCAGATGGTAAAAAATCAAATATGCCAACGGGTTTTCTTTTTTAACTGGGAATGGGTACAGAATTTCACATTTTTAAAGTATCTTTGAATTGGTACACTATTGTCATGTTACGCTGCTGGTAAGTTTACCTAGGCTGACTGGCTGTGGAGTCAGTGGCTCTTCTGGCGATAGAAGGCATGTCTTCCCGAGATGAGGGTTTTTCCAGTGGTTTGTTTGAGCTTGAGCTTTCATGGCAAAGGTGTTAGGTTGGTTCTAAGAGGCTGATGACAGCTACTCAGCCATCTCTGACATCAGGACACTAGAACTGACCAAGCTACCTCATGATACCACCTCCGGGCTCCCATCTTTAAGCCTCGACACACACTTTACCCTATGTTTCACTTTACTACGTCTCCCTGTTCTGTGCTAAGCCATATCTTTCCATTTCTTTAACATTCTTAGCTGAGTCCTCGGGGGCATAGGAAGTAGGAATTGGAATGCTTTTCATCAGCATTTCAAGGATATTAAAAAAAAAAAAAAGGCCCACAGAAACAAACCAACAAACCCTGTTCATTTTATTGGCGTAGACAAAGAACCTAGGACTTGAGGTCCTACTCTGGAGACTTAACCAAAGAAAAGCAGAAGTCCAGGGATTTATAGCATCAAAAGTGAGGCATCTGTGACTTTAGATGCTTTAAAAGGGTATCTTATTTGATAGCAGCCAATAAAGCAGGAGACGGTGCCAGATCAGATAAGAAGAAACATCTCCGGCCAGAATTAAAAAGGCTATTTTAGGATATGTCAAAAGGAGTAAAGTTAGATTGGAAATGACTGCAAAGGTGATTAAGTAGGTGAGAACAAAGAGAAGACTTCCTGAGTTGCAGCTAAGAAGGGAAAAATTCTTAATCATTTTTTAATTGTACTTCATAATTAGCCAAGTCACAAATGCCTTGGTTAGGATTAAAAGATCTTTCCAAAGGCAGAAACTGCTATGGATTTTTGCTAGGGCAAGTGTTGGGGGCTAAGGGACACAGGGAATGCTGACACCCTTTCAATTTGTACAGTAATTTCAGTCCCCAGATTTTATACTTATTCATAAAGCACATTTTGAAAGACTTTTTTTTTTCTTTTTGCCTTTTTTCCCTTTCCAAAGGAGATGAAAAACAGTGATGGAATTTTTCCAAAAGAACAAAATCTCAACAAACAATGAAGCTAATAGCCACTGGAAATTGCTTATGAAGCTCCTGGAGATAATGGATATATGATATCGTAGTGATATTAAAACATCTTCAATGACAAGTGGTAACTTCAGCAAGGCGATGCTGAAGTTGAATCTGAATGAGTTATTCCACACTAAATATTCTTAATTAGTATCACAGAAGGCATGGAAAACAGGTTAATTACTTACAGAAATAAAACAATAAAATCACCTCTAACAAGCACACACATAGTATATCAATGTATAATTTCTGCTGGAAAAAGCAAACCCTTTTCAAATTAGGGGGAGTTACAGAAAAATCTTAGAGAAAAATAATAGTACTCTGTAATAGCCTGTTTACATTTTATTCATTTTTTGCACATGTGTTTAACATCTGTTATGTGTAAGAGTCTTTGCTCACTGGGAGGATTGTAAAACAAATCAAAGCATGTGATCTGCCCTCATAAGGCTTGCAATCTAGAGAGAAAAACAAACATTTCTCTCTTCTCTGTATCTCTCCATGTGATTTCATTTGCTTTCAGGCTTTGAATCAGCTCTATAAGTACACTAATTTCTGATTGATCTCTCTAGCCTGACCTCTCCTCTGAGCACAAGACTCCTAGTCAACTAAACCTGAGCCTGAGACTACTAATGCTTGTCTGCTTAGATGAGTAAGACAGCTCCCCTAACAAGTGTGCCCAAATCAAAGCCAGCCATTTCCCCCTTTACTTTCTTAGTCCTTTAACCTTCACTATATTGTTCAAGGCCACCAGCAGACAAACCTGATGTGGCAGAGACATAGGACAAGCTAAGGACAATTTCAAAGTCTAGAATCCTCAATAATTTTGTTCTGTGAACTTTTGTTTTGAATGAGAAGACAATGGAGTATGTGTGTGGGGAGGGGAGACACATAAAAGAAAATCTTCATATTTTAGTACCTTCAATGGCATTTTCCCCCGGCTTTCTGAATAAGGTGCCTCATATTGTCACTTTGCCCCTATCCAAGTCAGTTTGGGCTGGCATAATAAAATGCTATAGACTGGGTATCTTAATCAACAGACATTTATTTCCTACAGCTCTGGAGGCTGAAAGTCTTTGATCAAGGTGCCAACATACCAGGGTTTTAGTGAGGGCTTTCCTTCGGGTCTGCAGAAGGTGGACTTCTTGCTGTATTTTTACAGGGGAGACAGAAAGCCACCCATGTTTGGTGTCTCTTCTTTTTCTTATAAGGCCACTAATCCCATCCTGGAGCACCACCCATATGCCCTCCTCTAAACCTAATTATCTCTCAGAAGCCCCACCTCCTGTTACCAGGACATTAGGGTTAATTCAACGTATGAATCTAAGGCAGCGCTTCTCAACTTGTGGGTCATGATCCCTTTGGGGGTTGAATGACCCTTTCACAGGGGTTGCCTAAATACATCTTGCATACCAGATATTTACATTATGATTCATAACAGTAGCAAAATTATACTTACGAAGTAGCAAGGAAAATAATTCTATGATTGGGAGTCACCACAACATGAGGAAATGTATTAAAGGGTCGTGGCATTAGGAAGGTTGAGAATCACTGATCTAAGGGAACATATACATTGGGTCAATACAGCCCCATGAACTGAGCAGGTGATCATGTATATGAACATTGTGCAAATGAGACTCTAGAAGTGTGATCCTTATGCCACATTTGTGTTCTACCCTTGTGTGCCAATCTACCCCATTTCTTTCCCCATGCTTCCTGCTATGTGCTTTAAATTGATCCGAGCATGAGCATTTGGTCTTTCTGTTCCAGAACTTCTAGTATAGCTTGTTTGGTTGTGGAGTTGGAGGCTACCCTGGTATCAAGGGATTTCTCCACATGACAGTACCAACATGCTGGATAGGCCTTCCCTCGGGCATTTGATGACTGGTGATGCCCAAATACAGTAGAACCTCTGTAAGTAGACCACTCAAGAGATGGCAACAAACTGGTCAACATATGGAGGTGGTCAACATAAGGCACTAGGCCTACGGAACTGATAGACCACGGTCTATGAAAATTAAGTCAATCTAAGGAGGTGGTCAACTATGAGTATGAAGGTTCTACTGTAGTTTCTTATTCTTTACAAATAAAGGGTTTTCTTTATACCACACAATCATTAACAAAGCATCTTTTTGATAGTCCATGGAAGGATCGAAAAAAAAAAACAAAACAGATGGAGAGTGAACTTCTCCCTGCAGCCTTCTGGTTTGAAAAACAGGGCTTGCCCTGCTTCGTAGAATCTAACTACTTCATTTGATTTCTCTACTGACAAAGTTACTAAAGATTTTTTATGTTAAAATTGCACAACTTTCCAATAACATTTTAAAACTCTCACTCCCCCAAAGCAGAAGTATTTTTGAAATCCCAAGAGTACATTGAAGAAACAACGTAGAGAACAACGTACTAGAACAACGCAGTACGATATCTTTTCCAAAGGGCAACTAATAGAAGTACTTTGTCTTTCTTGGTTTCCTACATTTCATACTACCTATTCTATATGTAATTTTATAAATCAGATATACCGCAATACCATACCTATATATACAAATACATATGTATTTGGGAATTTCATCATTTCTCAGTTTTTAAAAAAGGTCTAGAAAAGCTGTAGACGTTTGGGGGCAAGGCATCCCAGAACATATCTGTTAGACCACAGTGATCTTAATGAGGTTTTGCTTTGGTATAAAATGGCAGCGGGGAAGCAGTGAAGGATTACCCTGTTCTTCACTTTAAAAAATAGGCGTCATAGGTTGCCACTTCACAGTAATGTCTTAATATTCTCTCATTTAATTATGTAAATCGTCAAAGAAGGCTGCTGTTTATGGTAATTTGCACGTGTGGAGGTCTGTTTCCCAAGGTAAGCTAATTTCAATCAAATTAGACCTAAA
The DNA here is from genome assembly GCA_963574655.1 of Perodicticus potto. Lineage (NCBI taxonomy): Eukaryota > Metazoa > Chordata > Mammalia > Primates > Lorisidae > Perodicticus > Perodicticus potto. Next base: position 33,661 of record CAUYRH010026461.1, read on the forward strand.
GGAGATTTACCACTTGTTGATTTAGATAGACAATCGTTTATAACTCCACCAAATGGCTAGTGAAGAATGCAGTATTTCAAAAGTGAGGTGAAACAGTAGTGATCCCGCTGTGAAAGGAATCAGCTGAAATGCTTGGAATGGATTTAGTATTCCTATTGATGTCAGCAAGAGCTGAAAGCAGCCTCTTTTGTGAGGGAAGTGATTAGTGAATATGGTTGACCCTCACTACCTCCACATTCAAGACTTCCTTTGCACACAAAGTTAAAGGCTGTTCTCCCCAACTAATTCACCACTCTCTTTTGATAGGAGTCCAGCACTCTTCAGAGTCTGCCCGCATTCGAGTTGCATAGTTGTACAAGTGTTAAAGGTAATTCAGAAAAGACCATTGTGAACCGCTGAAGTGTTCATATATCCCCAGTTCCTTTCTTTCTTTTCTTTCATTTTTTTTAACCATTAAAGATAGTCCATTTCAGTTTGAGAAACTAAGCATGTGCAAATTCCTTCTTTGTTTTATGGGCACATTTATTTCAGAGCGAATGTCCTCCTTAGCTAGCGAAACTGGACATAGGGAGTCTGATAGTCTGAGAGCGGCGCCCAAGTCCCGAGGGAACAGAGTCCTGCTGCATGCAGACAAGGTGCCCATGAGGAGGGCCACCACTTTGGCAACAAGGAGGATGAGAATATTGCAAATTGAGAAGGAGAGTGGATTTACGAACCAGACAGAACTGGGTCCAAACAACTATCCTGCCTCTCACTTGCTAAAAGACTCAGCAGTTTGCTCAACTTCTCCAAATCTCAGTGTACTTAGGAAAAGATGGCATTACTTATGCCTTCCCCATAAGGCTCATGTGATAACTTGAGCCAATGTATATAAAGCATAAGCTTTACTTGCATACTCATCCTCAGAAGAAGCCATGAAGAACAACAGTGATGATAATAACGCAGTGTTATGCACAGAAAGGGACAATCTGAACAAATTTTTGAGTAAAGAGTTAACATCACCCTTTCCTTTCTGTACGAGAGAAGGCCCTTCCTTTACCTTTCAAGCTGGGTTAACCCATTAAGGGTAATATGTTTGCTATGTTGCCAAATAATGTTGTTGATAGTAAGATTCAACCTCCCCCATGATTGATAAATTGCTTCTAGATTGGGAGGCACATTCATCAGCTATAAATATTTGTTAGGAAGTCACACTTGGGCCTTCATGGAGCATGATAAATTTTCAATTGACATGTCCTTTGCAGAGACCCTTGAAATTATGCCTATGTGGTTGTTATCACAAGAGATAGTGGCTCTTGTGGGCATGAGGCTTTCAGGCACCTGCCTGGTGTGGATTTCATCCCCTTATAGTTGATACATGCTGCACAGAACTCGGCAAAGATTCCCACAGTAGCAAAACACCTGGGGATATCCTGCTGGCATGCCTGGTTTCCTATCCAGGTCCTTCCAAGCGCTTATGATGTTGAATATCTGCTCTGTCAATCCTATAGGACTAAATGTTTAGCTGAGTCCAAGAAAACCTTCCATGAATATTGTAGAATATTTTAGCCTAGTTTTTGATGATTAAAGTATATTAAGAATATGGTGTCATTAGAATAATATAGGTTCTGGATCCCACTATGAATACTTAAGAAATGCTGATATTCTCCAGTGTTGAGACATGTTTTCCTATTTCCCCAAGGGAAACATTTCTGCTATTGACTTTTCTTTAGGAATGGTGAGTCTGGTATTGAATGCAAGTTAAGATTTTTTAAATACCATAAATTCATAAATACATTATTCTTACTGTGCCACATGCAAGTGGTCACACAGCTCTAAATCATGACCTTGCAGGGAGATTCTCCTGCTACAGACGTATATCATGAAGGTCTCAACAGCCAAAGGCAACTAAGAATGCCCCTCATTTCCACTGAGAGCCTTTCTTTACCTGGTAGAAACTTTTCTTAACTGGAATTTCTACAGACGAATGTTCCAAAGCATCTGTATTAATTTTCTGGTATTACCATAACAAATTACCATATACTAGTGGCTAAAAATAACCTAGATTTATTTCCTTAATTTTTGAAGTCAGAAGTCTAGAGAAGTCAGACTTTTAGCCCATAAGTCTCACTGGGCTAAACTCAGGATGCCCAGAAGGTTGTGTTCCTTCTGGAGGGGACAGGGGTCAATTTCCTAGAGGCCACCTGGATTCCCTGATCATATTCCACCATCCCCCCCTCTTCAAAGCCAGAAGCATAATATATTCACATCTATCACTGACTCTGATCCTCCTGACTTCTTTGATTTATAGGTCCTTTTTGATTAGATTGAGCCCACCCAGGTAATCTAGGATAATCTCCTCTGCAAACGTAATCACACATTTGCAAAGTCTACTTGTCATACACAGTAACAGACTCACAGTTCCACAGATTAGGGAGTGAATATCTTTGGGTGGGGGCCATTATTCACACATCCTTTGTTTGTAATAAATGAACTTCTTTGTGCACCTACAATGGTACTAATTATGAGTCATTCTCAGAATAATTAAGAAAGCTGCCATTCAGATCATTTTCTGTGCCCTGTGCTTCCGATGAGGAACTTGGGCTGTAAAAGCATGCATGGTGGGGCAGCAAAGGAGTAGGGTGCCAGCCCCATATGCCAGAGGTGGCAAGTTCAAACCCAGCCCCAGCCAAAAACTGAAAAGAAAAAAAAAAGCATGCATGGTGGATGTGGTGAGAAGAGCACCTTAAATAAACAGGCAATGAGGCTCTGTAGGGACGATAATTTTACAATTAAAAAAAAAATGAATAGAGGAGAAGACAAAGTATTGAGAAATAGGTGTGATCCCAGGGAAACATATGGTGGTGATTTTAAGATGCATTTGGAGAGGAGGGATGAAAAGAGAGACATTGAAGGAACAGTTGGGGGGGGCAGGAGTATATGAATAGCTGGTGCCCCCAAGTTCCATTATTTTCTAAAAATGAAAAATGTACCAACTATCAAAGTTGCCTTTCTTTCTTTTTAGAAAGTCTAGCCCTTTATTCTAATGACCCTTGCATACTTCAGTGGATACTCCCACAAGAAATATTCAGCAAAAAATGCATTCGTGTCGAAAACATACAATAGCTAGTTTCACGCCTCTTAGCAAAAAAAAAAAAAAAAAAAAAAATCAATAGTTGTTTCTGTCCCCAAATTTCATCTTGGGCCTCTTTGTGAAATGTGCAGTTCAATTTAGTGCTGATAGGTCATTCCAGTCAGGGTGAGTTTATCGCAATTCAGTATTAATTTCCAGCCAACTGGAAAGCAAAGTACCCCAGTTAGACAGAGTCACCTCTCCTCGGCCCACCTGACATCGTCTTTTAACCAGTAATAGGAGCCATCGTCTGATGGATTGATCCTCGGGACCGTCGCACGGTGTTCAGCAGGAAGGCTGAAGACTCATGACTGTCAGTGCTTATTCAGAGCTGAGTGAAGCCTTTGGTGTAAACTTCAGGCTACCTGATCTGGCATCTAGAAGGTCTTCCTTCACAAGAAAGCGTTCTGCAGTGGCAGGCGGGCGGGCGGCTTCGGGCTGGCCCTGTGCGTGTGCAGCATGCGGGCAGGGAAGAGCTGCTCAGAAAGCGGAGGGAATCAGGCTAGAAGCTTTTATGAGCGTCTGTCTGGTAGGGGGCTTGTAGTGTCTCACAGCGTAGGCAGAAATGCCCCCCAACAGGAAGCAGGGCAAAAGGGGTTAACTTGTCAGACTGTGGGAAAGTGAGGAAGCAAGGGCCAAATTCAGTAAGGAAAACCTATGCCGCCCTTGAGAAGACCAAGAATCGGGCCGCAGTAGAATTTGATACGCTTGTGCACCTTCAGACGGCCCAGACTCTGCTGGGAATCGCAGAGCTCATTTCAACTGCTGAGGGATGCCAACAGCAGGAAGCTGCTGGAATGGTCCACTTGGGGAAAAGGTAGCATGGAGAAAAGGGAAGTAAATACATTGGAAATAATTCTTGGAGGCGGAACCAATAATTCCCACTGATGAGTTAATACATTGGAAATAATTCTTGGAGGCGGAACCAATAATTCCCACTGATGAGTTATATACCAAAAGACAGAGGAAAATGAAGAACTAAAAGATGACTCCCAGGTTTCCAGCCCAAACTGGGTGGAGAGTAAAACATTTTCAGCTTTCCATGTTATTTTTTTACCCACAATAATTTAAATGACTACAGTCAATTAGTAAGACTTGTCATTATTTTATGTTGAAGGTTGGTTTGTATCCAGCTTTATTCTTTTACCAGCACTCAATAGTTAACCTCTAAATACATTTGATTTTTTTTTTTTTTTTGTATCTTAGATTCTTTTTTGGTAGGAGAGGAATAGATTCCTAGAAATGGCATAACTGGATCCCCCCCCCATTTCTGAATAATAATTTATAAAGGGGAGCTAACATTTCAGACAATATAGAAAATAGGGGAAAGATATTGGTCTAGCAGGGGATATGGATTTCAAGACCAATAAAAAGGAAACAAAGACAATAAACATACAAAAATGCCATGAAGGAAGCAGGATATTGAGAGAATCACAAGAGGTTACCTCCTACTAATGTTTTTCGGAGACCTTTCAGAGGAATTGATATTTAAGCTAAAATTAGGAAGAACATCTCTGAAAAGAGCATAAGGCATTGGCAAACGTCTTAAGGCAGGACAGAGCTTGTCCTGTCCGAAGAATGAAAGAAAACCTAATGAGGCTTGTTCAAGGTGAGTGGCAGAGATTAGGACAGAAAGGCGTATGTGGTGAATTCTTTCCTCCCTTCCACCCACTCCCAGAGGATGAATATACTTGCCCACTTCCCTGTTGTTGCCCTTGGCCGTGAGACTTGCCTTGGCTTCGTTCACTCTGCTAACCCTTAACTTTAGGCTCAGCTGTGGCTTTAGTCAAGAAGACCTTAGCAGATCTGACACAAAAAGAGGTTTGAAATGTGCTTGCATAGTGAAGTTCAAAGTTCACTCTGCTGCTCTTCTGTCACTTAGGAAGAACATATCCTGATCATCTACTGGTAACAGAAGGACATAAGACATCTAACAGACACGTATCCAACGTGCAGTGTGGGGTCAAGTCCAGCTAAGCCTCACTGTGATCATCCACCTCCAGCTGACCTCCAGATGCTTAAGATTAAATCATTGTTTCGGTAATTTTTTACTCAGCGTTGTTATGAGAATCGCCAACAGATAGAATATATAAAGATCATCTAACAGAGTCCTCCTGGAAAAATAATTGAAGCACTTTAAGTAGGGAGGGAGTGATAGAACAGGAATTATGTTTATTGAAGTTCATTTCAGCGCTGTGAGAAGCCAGCAGCAGGAAGCTGTTGGAATAGTCTGCCTGGAGAGAAAGGTAGCTTGGAGTCAAAGGGAAGTAAATACATTTGAAATAATTCTTGGAGGCAGAACCAATAATTCCCACTAATGAGGTATGTACCGAAAGAGACAGGAAAATGAAGAACTAAACGGTGACTCCCAGGTTTCCAGCCCAACCAACTGGGTAGACAGTAAAACATTTTCAGCTTTCCTTATTATTTTGTTTACCCACAATAATAATTTAAGTAGCTATAGTCACTTGGCAACTACTTATCATTAATTTATGTTGCAGGTTGGTTTGTATCTAGCTTTATTCTTTTACCACTCAATAGTTAACTTCTAAATGCATTACATTTTTTTATACCTTGGATTTTTTTGTGGGGGAGGAATCCTAGAAATGGGATAACTGAATCAAAGCAATTCAGAGATGTCTTTTTCTCTATTTCTCCAGATTCCATTCCTCCTGTAAGGTAGGAAGTGGAGCAGCGCTCTCACAAGGAGCAATGCATTTTGCTTTGGTGAAATGGCACAGCTTTTTTAACGCTCCTAATAATGGCAGTAGTAAACGTTTATATGGTGTTTTATATGTGTCAGCCACTGTTCTAAGCACTTCATGTATGCATTAACTAATATAATCCTCATGTCAACTATATAAAGTATGTTCTAATATCACTCCCATGTTGCAGATAAGGAATCTGAGAGAGAGATACTGACTAACTGGATTACAAGAATATAAACAGTTTTGAAGAATTCACTATGTCTGTGTTAAGGATGATACTGAAACACTAGTTAGTTTACCACAGGTATTAAATTAGGATCTGTAGAAGAAACCATTTCTTACTTTTGCACCAAATAATCCTTGTGCTTACTCCAAGGAAATGGTAGATTTTTATGTGAGGAGTTTTACATCAAATGATCATTGTGTTTCTTCTAAGGAAATGGTCGATTTTTATTTGTCTATCTTTGTAACTGATTAAGTTCTACCCCCTAAAACTCTGGAGCCCAGTGTCCAGCCCACTTGTGTTAAGAGTCTAAATCTTCACACTATTCATGTTTACCCTCATTCCTAGACCCCTGTTAGGCCTCCACATTACCTTTTTTTTCTTTTGTATGTTTAATTTTAATTTAGACAGTTGTGGATTTTATACATCCTTGAAAGCTTCCTTAAAGCCGGTCAATAACAAGATATAAATAAGTACAGAAGCCCCTGTGTCCCCCTAGTGCCTAGGGGATATATTTCAAGACCCCCAGCGGATGCCTGAAACTGGGGATGGTACAGAACTCTACATAAATATGCTATATTTTTTAAACTTTGATAATCAAACAGGGTGGTGCCTGTGGCTCAAAGGAGTAGGGCGCTGGCCCCATATGCTGGAGGTGGTGGGTTCAAACCCAGCCCTGGCCAAAAACCACAAAAAAAAAAAAAACTAATCAAACAGCTATTATGTGACTAGCAGGCAGATAGTGTCTACAGCATGAATATGCTGAATAAAGAGAAGATTCAGAGGTAGAATACATTCTTCTTAGTAAAGTTTCTCAAGAATGGGAGAAAAAGTATCCAATGTACTCAGTTCCACTATGAAGCCAATATATAATCACCCACACTTCCATATGAAAGATATAACACAACTACAGCCCAAGATGAAGGGGGGAAGAGGAAGGGCAGGGCAGGGGAGGAGACAGGATGGGTGGAGGGAGGGTATTGGTGGAACTACACCTATGGTGCATTTTGCAAGGGTACGTGTTAAATCTATTAGGTATAGAGTATAAATGTCTTAACACAATAAGAACAGTTAGGTGAAGGCTATGTTAACCAGTTTGATGTAAGCATTCCAAATTGTATATAAAATCAGCACATTGTACCCCATCAATGCATTAGTGGTTACAGCTATTATTTAATAAAAAAAAAAAAAAAGAGAGAGAGAGAGAGAGAAGACTGGTATCCTAGGCGGGCGGAGCTGGACAATGAGAGATTTCATCACAATACTCAGAATGGCAAGACATTCAAAACTTATGACTTTATCTCTGAAACTTTCCATTTAATATTTTTGAACTGCTGTTGAACACAGGTAACTGAAACCGTACAAGCTGAAACCAAGGGTGTGTGTGGGGTTCTGCCAAAAGACTCAGGTAAGCCTTAAAAAAAAAATCAATATACAACAACTCAAAATGTGTGTAACTTCCAAAGAATAGATTTTATTAAATACATATCTATTTATTGTTTGCATGTAACAACATTTTTTACCACTTTCAATGTTTTAAGTGGTATAGATTTGATCAGAAATTGGTTCCCCTTCTCCAACCCTTTTCTGCTTTGTTCTTAGGGTGCCTAAGAGCAATAATCAAATTATGATAATACTGATCACTCTTAAAATAGTAACATAAATTATAAAATAATAATGATATTGTGTGCTTATTACTCTTCTAGGTATTAGAAATTAGGCAGGGACTATTCTAAGCCCTTTGTAACAAATGACCTTGCTTAATTTTACTAAAATAACCTTATGAGTGTGTTACTGTCATTCTACATATGTCACGGATGGGGAACCAGTTTTTAGGAGGTTAAGTAAGCGGCCCAGTGCTGCAGAGCTAGTAAATGGCTCATATGGATTTTGGACTCAGGTCTGTTTGCCACACAAACCTCTGTTATTAACCACACAATATTTGTTTATATTTCTGAGGTGATGAGCTCTTGACTTTCTCTAAAATTTTTTCTGATTTTTCTTTTTAATTTTGTATGTCTCCATGTAAAGGTCATTTCAACCAAACAGTCACTGAGTCAGAAGCAAGAAATTTGCATTTACTGAATCCTTGCTAGATGCTAGGTGTGGGACCAGGCACTTTCTACATTATTCATTTAATCCTCATAATTTCATAGGGTCAATTTTATTGAGCACAGTGGGACTCAAAAGGTTTATGTCACAAATCCGAGGTCACAAAACTTTTAAGGAGAAAATCTAGGGTTGAATCTGAGTTCCTCTCAATCCATGCTTGGTTTTGTTTTCATTTTGTCCACTAAAAAATTATATCGTTAATGCACTTCAAGATTATCAATAGTAAAATGGGATAACAAGACTTGCCTTAAATTTCCTTGACTGAGCACTAGAGATGAGCACTTTTAGAGAGGGAAGGCTTTGAAAATTATTTCCCACTGTACTTTCTGGGCTACTACTAATTAAGGATTTTTGGTGTCTTAGAAGACAACTTATCTCTGGGGATGTGGTCACATCAATCAGCTGCCTCTGAATTATTCTGCTGAGGACAAGCTAGCAGAAATAGGATAGAACCAGAGGGCCAGCAGGGCTTGTGGTTGAGCACAGATGGACCGCCCCAAAGTGCATAACAGTGTTTGCAGGGCAATGTTCTAGCCACTGCTTCCTTAACTGCTATACCTTACTTCTCTTATATTTGTAAATAAACAAAAGGACAGATAAATGTCCCTGCTTCTGTGTCCAAGCCCAACTGATGTGTAGAATATTTAATTCTTATTAAAATAGCCCTTGATTTCTAGTCTCTGTGGAATGCCTTATGAGGTAGCCTTATGAACAAGCCTGGTAGACCGCCAACTAGCAGGAGGGGAACTGATCAAGCCTCCCAGCAGCTTCCCTCTGAAATCCAGTTCCAGGTCTGCCCAGAGGCCATGCTTCCCACATGCCTGAGCAGGCAGGATCCTAAGTCTAGTCCATGCCCAGGAGACATGGACTCCAATACCTGCCAACTTTGGCTCCAGGACTCTTGGATGGGTCTTACTGAACCTTCATTAGGCTGCATGACCCTCTAGGACCCTTTCCCCTCTTCCTCCTGGGGGTAGTCTTAGATCAAGGTCTGACATTTCTCCCAGCCTCCCTCTGTCTCCACGTTTCTGCTCACAGGTGTTCATTCCCCTTATAAAATGCTCATCTGTTTAATCACGTATTGGTGCCTCCCTCAAAGACCTTGCGCTAACACACTTTGTTTCCTGTTGCTTAGCTTTCTTTCAATTATACCCTTCAGACCCTCCCCATGGATAAATAATTGATTCCCACAAGCCCCTACAACCAGTTGGAAGCTTTCCCTGTTCCTGCTTATCTTCACCTTTTTTAAGGATACTTAAGTTATTTTATCTTAGGTTATGGCTATCTGTGTAGATATTTTATCTCCTCTGCCAGATGTTGAGCCCCTTGAACCTAATGGCATTACTGACACATTATGTCACTCTATGCCAGGCATTTTTACTATAGGCTTTACATGTGTTACACATCCATTTAATCCTTATAAACGCTGTGAGGGATGCATTATCAAATCTATTTTACAGAGAAGATTGGAGCCCAGAGAAATTAAACGACTTGCCCAGTGCTGCAGAACTAGCTATGGTAGACCTTATTTTGAATTTAGGCTTTTACACTAAATCTTCTGCTCAAATTATTATTCAATTCCTGTCAAAAGCCCTTGCTGATACAGTCAGTGCTAGATGGCTCATGTTATTTCTTATCTTAACTCCGAAGAAGCAGGCTACATTTTATACCCTGTTGGACCAGATGTCCTTTACTTGGGGTTCATTTACAGTTATCATTCCCTAGTTCCAATTTCACTGTTATAATTCTCAAAAAAAAAAAAAACCAGAAAAACAGAAATAAAAACAAAAAACCATCCTTACTGCTTTAGTTCTAATGGACATGAGTCTTTCCCGTTGGGAGAGTGAACTGGTATGAAAAGCAGGCAAGAAGCTCTGAATCTGTCAGCTTTGAGTTCAGACGTATAGGAACGTAGAACTACATTTCTCTGTCAAAGCCAAAGGAGGCTACAGAAAAATAATCTCAGGGAAAGCACAGGCCAGGTGGTGCTTTGCTCTATTAAAACAAAAAGAAATGAATTTTTACAAATTCACACAGCTATTTGGTTATGGAGATTAAAATGGAATTTGGTACTCCCCATTCCCAGAGCAAAGACCACATTGTCTTCATAGCAGAAAGGAACGGTATATTGTCTATTAGGACTATGCCAAAAGGTATATTCACACGTCTGGAGACAAGGTATTATGAAGTGGAACCAGGTCTGCAAAGCCTCGACTTGACTTAATGGCACTTATTTGCTCTTGAATTCTTTATCGCAACGTTCTGTTTGTAGTGTAAATTGCATTATTAAGTATTGATGAAAATCCCTAAAAATACCTCTCTATCCATCCCAAAGTTGGATGCAATATTTGCATGAGTTATGAAAACTGTTGTGTGTGAGTCAGAACACTGCCTTGTGAGCTCTGTGGTAAACGATGACAGTCCAGCCCCGCGGATGTAATTATTCAGGCACCCAGTCTGATTTATCATCTTGATGAGAAACTAAAGCCATGAAATATCCTCTTCTAGAAATCAGACTTCGCTCATTTTGCAAATACACTTGAGAGAAGCAGGAGGGGTGAGAAAACACAACAAAAGATCTGCCAGGACTAGAGGAAACATATTTATTTTTTCTTAAAAAAGAAATAAATAAAAAACTTAGAAATCACATGTTAATTCTGAAACAGATAAATGGGGAAATAACTACCTACGCCTCTACATGGTTTTGGCAGTGTGTGCCTGACTCGGGGCTAGAGATGTTTGCTTTCGCATCATTTATTCAAAAGCAAAATTTAAGGGAAGGAGGAGCTTCTGGGCGCGAGGCAAGGAGATGCGTTTTGAAGCTCTCTGCTCAATCTCATAATCCACAGTTGGTAACTGATTAGTCCTTTGCAGGCTGCAGGGCCTCGGCTGGCCCCTGCTCATTGCTCATTGCACAAATTAGTGAAAATGAGTCGCAGCGTGTGTGTGCGAGCAAGTAGGGCTGATGAAATCCACAGAGGTCAGCTTGCTCAGAAATCCTTTCAAAGGAAAAGGGGGACTTCTGACAGATGGAAGAGTGGGAGGCTGATAAAATGTTTCAGGAGAAAGGGAAAGGGGAAGCGGGAGAAAAACCCAGGCTGGGGAGCTCAAAGCAACAGACTACTTGTGAACAGGCACTGGAAAGGCGGCAAATACTTCGAATTTGCGCTTTTTTCCTTTCAAATCTGTTCTAAAGCACCTCTTGTGCAGTGCTAAGCAGGCATACAATGTTTGCACTTTTCTATTCCTTTCATACAATTGCTGTCACTGGGGAGGGGACCTCATGTAATAATGGGCAGTTGCCTATTCTGATTTGTGGGAAAACTTAAACCCTGCTACTTTGGTCTTTGTAAAGGTCCTTGGAATTCCTAACATTAAAAAAGAAAAAAAAAAACACTTAAAGGTCTGGACAAAAATGAAACTGGCTATAAGCAATGACTGAGTCTACTGTAAATGAGATAATAGAAATATACTTTATGTGTGTGGTTTTGCATATATGTGAGTATGTACACATTCTGTGGGACCATGAGCTTGAAAATGGGTCAAAAGACACAAAGAGAACAAAGAAAAAATGTTACGAGAAATTGAATGGGTACTAAAATTTCATAGCATGCTAGAGACCACTCAGTACAGCGTGGTGATTAAGAGTTCTGCCTCTGGAAACAGACAGAACAGAGTTTGAGTACCAGTCTTATCCACTGATATTGCAATCTGGACCATGAGTTAACCCCTCTGAGCTTTCATTTTCATTATCTTATAAAACGGAGATGACTGTAATAGTTAACTCGGGTCCTTGTGCAGGGAAGCTGGTATAGCATTTGGCTCATCATCTGTCCAATGAGAAAGCTCTCAATAAATTATTGTTAACTTTGTGTTGTGAGTGCCAGGCCTCTGATCTCAAGGAGAAAGAGCTCCCCTGGGGAAGGCCAGTATTGACAGCTTCCAAAATCAACCAGGGGAGCCAGAGGATAGGAGGAGTCAGAGACCCATTTCCCCATTTCCCTTTGCATGGGAGGCACTATTATCTCTCACCCTCCTGTATCTCCCATATGTGCCATCCGAGTTCACAAATCACCAAGATGAATCAGCAACTATCCTACATGCCTCTGCTCAAAACTCTTCCCAGATGGGCTGAAGCATCAATGAAGATACAAGGATCTTGCCTCTTTGACCCTAGAAAAATCATGATCTTCCATATCCTTGGATATAGGGGGACAGCTGACAATCACACACTTCATCAGGGCTATAAATGCCAGGGGGCTGAGAGAAAATTCTGTCTTCTTCAGGACAGTCACAGAGGGAAGTCCCTGAATCATTCCAAGAGAAAAAAATTAGGACCATCACAAGCCACTATTCACCAAACAGTACTATGAGATTAACCATCAGGAGTTCAGTGCAATAAGTCCATGAGCCTCTGAACCCATGGTTTACACTGCTGCCCCTGGTGGACTTCTAGGTAGACTGCCCCTGGTGGACTTCTAGGTAGACTATACCTAGATCTATATACTACCTGGGCATTTGAGTAGCACTTGGATTGTCTCCAACAGCTCCATAAATGTTTGCAGTCTTGGTTTGTACTTTTAAAGAAATCTTCTTTAGCATAAAAATGTCTCAGGGATCCCTGTCTTAAAGACTTGATTCATCATGTAATTATCTATTTGCAAGACAGTTTCAACAATAATGCTATTCCCTCTTGCTATATTAATTTAGTGATGTTCTACCAAAAGCAACAGAGATCACATCAAGTATTTCCTCACCAAGGAGTAAAGCAGTGCAAAATATCCTCAGAGTACTTACAGAATTGTATTCACCTGTGTCCCCCTCCAAACCCAGCACTGATTTTGTTCCACAATAAACATTCGGCTTATCTTTGAAGAGTGTATAAAACAGAGAGGGCCAGGTAGGAAAAAGATCATTTATAACCATGCATAAGAGAAGGTGACAGGTATGTTCCCAAAGTCTCATTAGTCATTACTCAGAAGGTTCATTAATGGTGGCCATGAGTTCAACGTAAATTAAAAATGTTGAAGTATACAGCACATTTCCCCCATAATTCTATATTAATTACATCATCACATTTCCTTGCATTTGCATACAATTGTGAGTCTTTTCTTTTTCAGTGCCACCACAAATGTTATTATACTTATCTTTTCTCTGCTAAAAAGGTTTTCATTTACAATAAACTTTAGAATGCCCCCTTTGATAGGTCCTCTTGAAATCTTTCAGAAGGCCCCACTAAGCGGGAAGGATCACCTTTCTGATGACCTTCACTAATTCCCAATTAGACAGGTCTCACATTAGAGACTGATTTGAATGAGACTGATTTGAATAAGACAGACCCCACAGAAGGAAGTCTTTGTGGGCAAGGTTATCTGTGGATGTGTTCTAGCTCGATAACAGAAATAGCACCTATGGGATATTTCTAGAAAAGGGCTAAACCCACAAATGGGATGCCACTAACTGGATTTTCCAAGTGTCTGGTGGAACCTGGGAATTTGTTCCGACATGTTTTATTTTAAAGATTGTAAATCTACCATAATCCATTGTAATTTTCACCACGTAGATATAGTTGAAGTTCTCTGCTGCTGTTATGTTGAACCAGATGTTCAAAGTGTGAAATCTACCAAAAGAATGTTTGGCTCAGAGCCCAGGAGGCTGGTAGTTTCAGCCTGGCTTAATTCATAATTTTGCATTTCTGTTCTGTGTCTGGGCCACAGACACAGTGATGTTTTTCTTGTCTTTTTTGGTTGCAGTGGTTTTAATTTTCTCTTGGGGGTGAGGTGTGAACACCTCTAGCTATTTTGACTGAAAGTTCCTGAGTCACTTTCACTTGACTCCTAAGTCTAGGCTCATCTGTGAGCCTTCCTCCATAACTTTATTATAACAGCTATTTCCATGGATATTCTATAGACTGTCTCTCTATCGACTGATCATAACTGACTTAACATAACATTCATTTCTAAAATACAGGTAAGGAGACCCTCCACGTGAATTCTCTCATTTGGCTTGTTCTCATTAGTAAGCCCATGTACTTCCACACACACAAAATGAATTGTCAGCATTTTAATAGTCACTTGTACATGTCCCTACATTCATGCATGTAGTTACTCTTATTATTGCATTTATAAAATTGAATTGAAAAATAATTATTCAGTAAAATATGAATATGAAAATAAAGAGCTGTTATTAGGGCAATTTGCTTTGATGTGTAGAAAGAGTCTTCTAAAGGCACGTCCCTAACGAATCTGTTGACACAGTTTGTAAAGGTAACAGAAGTACAAACATTTTGGGAGGGAGGGAAACTGACAGCCACAGTTTGAAACTGTTCAGATTGCTTACCAAGCGTCTCAGAGTTCTGATCTAGCTTCCAAGGAGCTGAACCTGGAAGTTGAGGATAACATATGGGGGTGTAGTTAAGGCACAGAGAATCATTAGAAAGAAGAGAGAACCCCAGCTCAAAGAAAATGTCTTGGCATTATGTTGATTGAGTGCACAATATAGGCTTAAAGTTAAAATGCGCAGGGAGCGTGTGCTTCGTGTTTCGTGATTTCTCCTTTTTACTGCTACTTTTCATTAACCAATCAACATATGGTGATGAAAGGGCTTCCTCTATATTTCCATACGTGGTATTTCCCCAGGCTAAAAAAATCTGATTCTCTCCTCAGAACTTTCCATTTCATGTCTCTCATTAAATGTTTTTCTTCACTAACCTTCGTCTCAAAATTTTATTCAAAGTTCCCTTCTTCCAGGAAGACGCCTCTGATTAACTTCACCTGTGAGTTTACTGCCTCTCGTCTTTAGGCTCAATCTACCCCCTGTCAATTGCTTATTCTTTTTTTCTTCAAAAAGCAAGTGTTACACGCTTTTCTTATTGGTGAGACTGGTCTTCCTACATAAATTACAAATTTTTCCAAGGCAAATACTACTTCGTCTCTGTTTCAAAATTTCCTTTAATGTCTCTGATAGTATTCTTTATAAAGTAAGGAAGGGTACTACATGTGGCTATCATACCGGAGATGTAATTGAAGGGGCTAAATAAATGATTTTGTATACCTAAATATCTTCCTCCTTGCAAATACCACTATTGGGAAAGGTATAAACAGTTTCCCCAAGCACATTATTTCTACCCTAAAGGCTATAAAAATTTGGTCAGAGAAATGTAAAAGATATGAACTAATTTATTAGTGAGATAATATAAAAGAGGTCTTAATCAGTTACCTATGTCAAGGCTTTATAAGTTCCAAAGTTCATAGCGAGGTTGGAAATTATATTCCAGACTATAGCAGTTATAAAGGCAGAACCATTTTTCTAATAGAATTCTACCTTTTAACTGATTGTGTCTGTTTTAAAAGAAAGTCCCTGGTTGGAGAAGAAGAGAAAGAATTATCTGAGAAAACAAAGTACACTTCTTCTGGGATCCCTTGCAACTGACTACAAACTTGACCGTCAGAGTGAATGTGCCCTCCATACGTCCAGCTTACATATGGAAGTAAGATGTACACTCAGGAAACAGCCCAGAGAGTAGCTCATTCTATTCTGCAATGGCAGAAAAGAGTTTAATACTAACAGAGCTCTCTGCCACTTCAAGTAATACCATTTTGTAGATTACAGATGTGATTAAGTCAAATCTGGATTCATTTAGCACAATCTGATTTTTTTTTTTTTTATAACCTGATCTTTTCAAGCCATAGCACATTAGGATATAGATGGCAGAACCTGGTGGAAAATAATGAATTTATTCCACCTTCTTGCAATGCATTGTCCTAACTGAAATAAGCAAGACAGTAAGAAATCTGTCTTAGAAGCAGGCGCCAACTTTGAGGCACAGGGAATTTTTATTTTATCATGAAAATTCTTAGATTGGGAGGGAAGATTGAATTTTAACAGATGTGCAGAGCACACTTCCTAATGATAATACATCTAGCAACCAGGGAACACTTGCCCAGGAAGCTGTCCTTCACTATTTAACATTTCAAAAAGAGCATTTACTGTAAACACAGTTCTTTTGGAAGCCCCCCTTGGTGGGGGACACTCTGCTTCTATATAGAAAAAAATAATCACCTTTCGGTTATCACTCAACCAAGATGTTTCAAAACTGTTTTCAAGACCTAAGTAATGTGTTTTCAATTTTTTTTTTCCCATGAAGACTATTTCCAGTTAATATATTCAACTGAAAATGACCAGGTAACATACATATACCTTCATCTGAACATTTTATTATAAGCATACAGGAATGTCAGAAAACAGATAGATATCCCAAATGTGGATCTAGAAAGACAACACTCTCCCACCAAAAGGAACGTGCTAGTAGTTTTGTGACTTGCCTCTACACTTCTCATCAGCCATAAAAACCTTACTATTCCCCTGAGGAAGGGAGTAGAGGCTATCCACCTGTAAAATGATGCTTACTTCTTATGCTCCAGACAACTTTTCCAGTTCTATCACCAGGCACTGTCCCACTAAACTCAGCCACTCCCTCCCTGCCTTACTTTGGGATCGCCTCCACGTTGGCTGGCACGCGGAACACCTACTGATAACTTTTGATCCTTCCACTAATTAAGTAAAGTGCATTTTCATTTTATGTGGCTTCGTTTTTCACATGCTCTTCACTACCTTCCTGCCAGGACTCATGGGCTCTGATCTTCATGCCTCCACAAAATAGCTCTTCCACTCCTAAGCACTGCCTTCTCTATCTACCCCTGTAGTCCGGGAGGCACTCAGCAGAAGCTACAGACAGTCACTGCTTCCGTCTCATTACATTGCTAGGAATTATCCAGTTTCCCCCATGAGGCCACTTGTACCTATTTTCTGATGGTTCCAAAGATGACAACCAATCCCTGAAATCATTTCATGTTATTAAGACACAAATGTATTATCACTGAATGAATTATATATTTGATTCAAAATTCAGCTGAAATGAAAAAAAAATTGGATTATTACTATCACCCTGCATAGATTTTATTATTAATTTCTTTTTTCATTTGGAATTTAATAATTCTAGGCAGGTCAAATAAATTATTTACAATTGTATGGTGCCCTGAGACACAAATCTAACATATCTCCAGGCATTCAATTACTCATCATATATGACTTCTTTAGAAGTTGAGATGCTGGGTGGCACAGAATTATTCGGGAAAACAGGGTCTCTGATTACTGGATTTCAGGTACTCATTTTTTATTATTTTAAGTCAAATTGATTGTTTAAACTATGGTTACAACCAAAGAACACTAGATGACTTTATATCCAAACTCTGATTCTGATGTGATGATGGGAAAAATAAAGGGCTGAGGGGTGGCACCTGTGGCTCAAGGAAACCGTATGGTGCCAGCCCCATATACCGGGGGTGGTGGGTTCAAGTCCAGCCCTGGCCAAAACTGCAAAAATAATAATAATAATAAAATAAAATAAAGGGCTAATTAATTCCTTAGTAACAAATCCACAAAGAGGATGGATCAACTCAGGGATCTGTGGAGATTGCTGATATTTCACTTATTTCACCCTCCAGAAGGCCACCGCCTTGTAGGGACACATTTCTCTGCCCGTCCCCACAGTGACATGGAACCTAATAAACAGCCACTACTCCCCAGCTTCCCATTGTCTGGGGAGAGTTGTTTATCTTTCTTTAGCAAGCTCTGCAGAAAGAAGAGCAGTTTTCCAAAACTTAGATGAACAGTTTGGGTTGACAAAATAGCATTTCGGTTTTGTCACAGTAGCAATTTTAGGCGACACTAGTGCTTGGCTAGGAAGCCGAACACAAGTTATAAACAACCATTCACATAACCACCGGGTGGACGCTGCGACGGAGCCAACTTTTACGTTCAACATCTCCATTGTGAAACCAGTCTGGCGTCTGGTTTTGCCAAAGTAGAAGGCAGTTTGGGCAGAGGGTGCTGACGTACATTTCTTGCTGTGCTCAACGTCAAAGCTCAGTCTGAATTAGTCATATTCAAATGCAGGTCGAGATGAGAAAAGAAGTTAAGAGGTGTATCCTTTCCCCCCACCACCACACCACCAAAGTCAGCTTTGTCAAAGAACGGGCAGACGGAGATGTGATGATAGAGTTGCTGCAGAAAGAGCGTGCGTGAGCCAGGGGAGGCCAGGGACGCATGACTCAGCCCCAGGTGGTTACCAGAAAGTCTTGTCCCTGAAAATAGCTGATCAGGTGTTACAGACATGTTTGCTTCTAAAAAGACTAACTGAACTTTTAAGTTCATTTGAATGGTGTATTCTGTCTGAAGACACAGTGCTGGTCCATTTAAATAATTTGCTTTCTTTATGTGGGATACACCCTGCGGTCATTAACAAAAACAGTGTATGACTGCAGGCTAGGGGCAGGCAGTAGGAGCAGAGTCAAACTTACTCTAGGAATGCACTACTTTTTTCATACATACCATCATTTTGCCCTTCACTTTTTTCCCAATTAATATGCTGGAATATAAATATATGTGTACTATCTATTATGCTTTAAATTCTTTCATCGCATTATAAATGCTAATCTGCACAATTTGTTAGTGGAATAAAATTATATTTGCTAGGTACCCATAGTCACTTAATTTTTAACAGACTTATGTTAAGTAAACACACATTCTTCTTTTGTTTTATAAGAATTAGTCTTACAAGAATTAGAACCGTAACTAGGTCAACAGACACATTCTTTGCTGAAGTGTTGGAAAACTGAATTTGACTTGTTTTTTTTTAATCTTCTCCAGCCTTATATGAAGTCATGGCCTCTGCTCTCCAGTCAGTTAACATCCCCGGCATAACTACGATACACACCAACATTATCTCAATGGGCATGTTCAGAGAAAAATCAAAACAGCAAATAATTTTCCTCGAAGATTGGACGGGAGGGGATGGAGACTGAGAAGAAACAGAAAGGTGGAAGTGGAGAAGGGAAATCAGAGAAGGAAGAGGAACAGAGGGAAGAGAAAAGAGAAAGTTAGTATGAGGCTCCACGGTTGACAAATGGGCAGCGGAAAAACTTTCTACACAGGATTTTAGGGTTGTTCTGCACCAACGACATTCCCTAATTTCCTACATGCTTTGATTCATACTCATGCTGCTCCCAGCTTCCATGGATTTTTTTTTTTTTTTGACAGTCTATGTCACTTTCAGTAAAGTGCTGTGACATCACAGCTCACAGCGACCTCAGCCTCCTGGGCTTAAGTGACTGTCTTGCATCAGCCTCCCAAGTAGCTGGGACTACAGGCACCCGCCACAATGCCCGACTAATTTTTGTTGCAGTTGTCATTGTTGTTTAACAAGCCTGGGCTGGAACCAGCCAGCCTCAGTGCATGTGGCCAGCGCTCTACCCACTGAGCTACGGGCCCCACCCCCACAGATCTTTTTGAGTCCAGGTAGTTTCCGCTTTCACAGTAACAATACTGGCTGGAGACTTCTAGTCTCTAAATGTCTAGACTCTAGTATGGCTAAGTCAGCCTTCTCAGACATCTCCCAAGGAGCAATACAAACAGAATGTAGTTAAAAAATAAGAAAAGTGGTGCAGACAAGAAATAGTATATACGTTCTGAGATGAAGAGTGATGAAGAACCCTGTGGGAAACAAGAGAGAGAGTCGGAAGCAGCTGGAGCACGCTGTTCGCGCGTTTCTCCCTAACAGGTCTACTACAGAGCTGGAGAAACCAACCTTTCATCTGATCAGGAGGAGGGGAGACATTGCAGCTGGCATTTTCTTACCTTTCCCACTCAGCTGCAGCCACCCAATCTGCTAATGTTCCTCTATGTGTGTTCCCGGAGACCTCCGACCGCAGGAGCAACACAGCATCTCGCCCAGCATGGAGCCGTCTGTGTTCTGACCCTTGCTGCTCCCCACTTCTTTCTGGACAGGAGCCCTGAGTCTGAGCACAGATGCTGCTGGGCCTCCCTGATCACACAGGCAACCTGTACATTGAATACAGTGTGCCCCATCTGCAGGAGAAACGGCCAAACTAAACTTTAACATCTACTGGCAAGTGGCCGCTGTAGGGGCCCCCTGGACGGAGAAGGAATAGAGAACTCAGCCTCCAGAGAAGGCCAGGAGGGAGGCCGAGAGGGCGCGTCCAGTGGGATTAAGGAGGCAGCTAATCTCACCAGCTCATATTTGGCTTGTACGCATTGCCATTCTTGCTAAGAAGCTCCTCCATAAGAAGGGAGAAGATTCAGCCTTCACCCCAAGAATGAGCTCTGCCACAGCTTTCTGCTTGGTTCTTTCAACAACAGCAAGGAAGGGTCACCAGAAATTCCAGGACTTCTTTTTACACCCTCCCGGCCCCAAGGGGGTTTCTTCCATGACCAATTTGCTGATTCTCAACCATGTTTTCCTTTCCAAATGAATGTTGCAGGTCCTTAGGGTAATATTCTTCCTGCTGTGTCTCTCAATCTGCATAGATAACACAGACTAGATATGTGACCTCCATACGAACAGTGAGTAAAACTGGGAGGTACAATGTTTTCCTTTTAATTTGCTATTACTCAGCCTTCTCTGCCCTAATGCATGTTCAGAACAGGGTTAGTTTCTGCCAGCTAAGCTGGACAGCTTCTGAGGCCTAATGCTTAGCCAGTACACGAACAAGTTGTTTATTGCCGTATAGATTTTTGCCATGACCCCTGCTCACGGTCAAGCCTTTGGCTTGAGCTTCTCAGAAGCTCAGTGAAATGGGAGAAACCAGTTATTTGCCTTTATCTAACTAAAAGATTCAGTCTTCCATTTAGATTGTTTGTTCAAAAGCCAGGGAAATATTTACAGTAGACAAAACAGAGGCTTCCTAGTAATTTTTTAAAAATTAAAAGAAAAAACCAAAACAGAAAACAGAACCTCAAATTCACCAGGAAGTATTGTGAAGAATAATAGTTCAGTACCTGTGTGATGAATTAAATAGTGATATTTAGTTAGGAGGATGAGGCATAACCAGCTTCTTCATCACACACGTACAGATGCCTCAGGATGTACTATTAAGGCAAATTCAATTTGTTTGTGGATGGGCGTTTTAGAGGAGCCAGGTAGGGAACACCGCTTTCTCCCTTTCTCCTTTCTCATCTTCTGCAGAGGCCCCTTTCCTCCCACTCTGGGTCTTCAGGATCCAGTGCCATCGGGTTCTCTCTTTGTTCTTAAAAAAGAAACTCTCTGAAAAGATGCTGATCATAGCCCATGCGTGAGAGCTAATGTTCGTCATTACGGTTGTCAAATACAGGGGATATTGCATTTTCAGTTATCTTTAATTTCCACCCCTGTTTCTTTTAAAAATACAGCAAGCACAGCAGAACAGGTACAGGAAGGTGGGAGAGGAGCCTTTCTACCCTGCTAAAATTCCACTGTCCACATGGCCACCACCACACACGAAGGGGGTGGTTGTACCAACAGCCCTTGAGATGCATCACAGGGCTACCTGCATCTGAGGGGCCCTGTGAAGTCACACACAGCTGGCTTGATTCTTGTCATTGTACTGTACAGTGCAGGGCACAATGCAGGTGCTTCCCAGTGAGGCTTAAGATGCCCATAAAGTCCTTTAAAGGGTAGGCAGGAAGTAAAAGCTGAGACAGATTCCATGCTGGTGTATTTGGGGGAGAATTATTGTTCCGTGATCTAAGTTTGGCATTTGGTGACCTTGTCATCAAAGAGCCGCAAGTTGGGAATTAAAGTTATGTTTCTTGTGACACACAATCTGGATTCTATTTCTTTCCTCAAGCCTGAAAATGACCCTGGCCTGTCCTATGATTATCGACTAGAATTAGCAGCGGAGGATGTTCTAGTGCAAACGTAGCTTGGGTGGCAGGAGGGTAACATTTATAAGTATCCTGGAGGGAGTTTCTGGAGTTTTAGGGGCAAAGTTTAATGTGGCCGTTCCTTTCCCTTTAGGAACCAGAGGCCACAAAATAAACAACATTGTGGTTTTATTAAAACACTAAATACATGGTGATTTTCCACTGACATTTACCTAATCATGGGAAAGAGTGTACCAAAGGGGCTCGGAAGGCCCCTGCAGACCTGTGCTTTGTAAGCTGTAGCCTCAGCAAACATTTGCAGCAGGAGCTGGGAGGTGAGCTAAACAGGGAGCGCTCAGGTTGTGCGTATTCTGAGGCTAAATATGGAGTCAGCATCTGCTTTGCATCTATTTCACCAGGGCCAGCTCTACCTTTGCAAACAAAACGAAAGAAGCAATTTCCATGTTTTATACCACCCGTCAGTTCAAGCATGTGAGATGTAAGGATTTCCTGTTAGTGTCCCAGGCTGGTAAAGTGGATCTCTTCCTTTCCTGAAGGTCAGGAGTGGTACTAACCAAATGACTTGGAGTCCAGGTCTGGGTTTGATCTGGAGGTAAGGTTACCGGGAATAGCCATGAGCAGATAAAGCCAGAGGCCAGGCGCCAACTGAGCGAGGGCTCTAAGGTCAAAACCCACTAAAGCCAAAGCTTTACCAGGTCCAAGCAATGGGTGAAGATCTGAGAAGTGAGGATGAAAATGGAAAAGGCAAGATTGCTACAGGCAGATACACTGCATTCCAAGGGTTGGCAGTGCTGGCTTGGAGACTGGAAGGACGTGGGCCTGACCTTGCTATGTTTCTGCATCCTCATCTGTAAGTGGGGGAAGCACAGCTGCCATCTCATAGCACTGTTGGCATCATGGAGAACACGTCTGTCAGCACAGGGCCTGGCAAGGAATTAAGTCCTCCGTAAATATTACCTATGATCATCATCTCTAAGCACAAAACAGAGAAGAGGCAGCAACGGGGAGCTGGAGGTCGGGGGGCAAGAGCTCCATCTTCCAAATGCTTAGCATGTCTCAACTTTTAATGACGCACAAGTTATACGATAATACGTTTTTCCTGAAAACAATGGCACTCAAGAGTCAACAAGTTTCTCTGAGGCACACGTACAGATCATGCATCTGTGAAGCATTGCGGGGTCCCTCAAGGTCCTGTATGTTTACAATGTCTTGTGTCCACCCTTCCTGAAGCAGCTGGCTTCTGTACCACTTTTAGAAGGGTTTCCTTCAGGAAGTATATGATTTTATCGATTTGGGTTGGAATCCTAAGTGGGAGGAGAGGGTGGTTAACACATGTGAAATTTCTTAAGCCTGAGGTTAGCAGATACATTGGCTTGATTGATTTGTTTGAGTAATCACAAAATAGCTCATTTACTTTATTCAATAAATATTTCTGTGTGAGACATGTAGATAGGAGTTAAGTGTGTATCATCCTTCTCTGGCAGGAAGCTAGACTTTGAGGACATTTTTACAATGAATGAACATTATGGTGGAAGGAAAAGGAACTACAGAATGTTATCCTAGATGAAGAACTTGGTTTAATGAAACACTTGGGTACTGGCTTTTTACCAACTGTAGCCCTAAAGGAAAAGTAAACGGGAGTCCATGTTGATTAGGGGAACGCTAAGCCGGCTACAATGTTTGCCCACATATTGTTCCATTTGACATTGGACCCACTAAACAGATCCTGCTGCATCTGGGCACTGGCTGTCAGCAAGTCATATCAAAGGTTCACTACAGCCTCAAAGTTCCTTATAAAGCAACCCTAACTTACATCACTTCATTTGCTCCCTCCCACATTATCCCCTATTCTTTCCTCTCCATCAGATGAACACAATACCCTCTTTATACTATGCTACTACCCTTTAATTTGCGAGATTTTTCTTATCTCGGCCTTGCTAAATCCTCACCATTTTCCCATGTAATTTATTCCTGAAATTCCCACAGAGTTTACGTAGGGAAGGTAAAGGAGCGAAACTTTGAGAACAACCAGCCTGCCATTTGCCAAGAGACAGAAGCCAAATGGATGATCTAGTTCATGTCCTGGTTCTGCCCCTTACTGGCCCTAAAATCTTAGGCAAGTTCTATAACAGACATGGGCCTCAATTTTCTCATCAGTAAAATGGGGATAGTAAGAGCAACTCTGTCATGAAGCTTTGTGAGTTAACCCAACGTGACAAGCTTAAAACGGGTTCAGGTCTTCAAGCATTTCTGGCATTCAGGCATTCAGTTCATGCACGCTATTTTCATACTCGTGAAAAACATAAATGCTTACTGCACACTGTATGTAGATTATCTAGTCAGAATCATAGTGCCTCACTATTTGAAAGTTTTCCCTATCGACAGGAACTTACTTGATTCTTATGGCAAGCAATAACCTATGCAGTACCAGCGGCTGGTAATCCAGTACAATTCTAACGCACTAACCTTTTATGTGTATGGTAAAATACTACATCTGTGACTATTGTAACGATCAGTCAAAAATGAACCACATGTCATCATAATTGGCATTGTATAGTAAAAGGGAAAGGGGAGCATTGTTACTTTTGAATTTCAACAGGAGGATCTAAAATCCTGGTAACAGATGGGGATTCAAACTTTCACTCTAAGCCCAACATAGTAGATGAAACATCAGCAATAATGGAAAGATGTAGGAGGGCAATTTTCCAAGATTTTTTTATGCTACGAACTATTGTCTTTTTTCCCCCAGAAAATTTCAGTACATTGTAAAGGTGTCAGAGAATTCAAAGTTACTTCAAAACTCTCCAGGCTCTAAGCCTGATGCAACGTTTGAAAATGTTTTTATTGGATTATAACACACATACAGGAACGTGTACAAATCATGGTGTATCTTCTAACTAATTCTCGCAAAGAGAACACTCCCAGCTCATCAATTCCAGATCATGACCAGCACCCAGAAGCCCTTGGACCCCCTTTTGACCACTGCCTTGATTTCTGACACCACCAATTGTTTTGCCTGTCTTTAACTTTTGGAAAGGAACCATAGGGAGTGATCTGGCTTCTTTTGCTTCCCATTGTGACCTTTGCCCATACGGTTGCCTACAAGTTCTTTATCAAGTAAAGCAGTGGTGCAGCTCCCCAGCCAAGTCCCACAGATAATCTGGGATGTTCACTGCGATCCCTGAGGTAGAAAGGGACTAAGAAGCTTCTCTAGGGAGGGCTGCATCTCTCTCCATGGGCAATCGGAAGAAATGTTAAGAGCTAAGACGCAGCAGAAAGTTAGAGAGTTTTGATCAGCTGAATCTGATCTCCAGTTATCGTCTTGTTACTCAGGCATAAACTTTGAGCTTCCGGTTAAACACGTAACTGTGAAATGGAAATGGAAAGGTCTGGCAGTCAATGCAGGGATTTGGTGAGCATTTATTGAACTCATTACATGTGCCTGAAATGTAGTTCAGTAAAGGCTGAATTTCCTGCCATCTGTTAAAAGGCACAAGAAAGCCAAAGTAGGTATTGAGGGGAGTGAATCAAGGAACCAGGCAAACCCACATCATTGCCTAATTGCAGTGTTGGGGACTGAGATTTACGGGATGCTTTGATGGCTGTGAGACTCAAAGCTTCCTGATCAGCAGCTGATGAGCTGCCTCCCTGGACCACTGCACGGTCAGCAGCCTGTGGTTTGCCAAAGCTGGGGAGCCCGACAGGGTGCTGATGGGCCATGTCTTAAGAAAGAGGTGACTCTTGTAATAGCTTAAGGGTTATGCACACTGGAATCTAAATACGAAGAGGAAATGCTGTGTGCACCTTTGGAGAGAGATCAGAAGGGCTGGTAAAAGGATTGTCCTTCCACTATTTTATGTTTGCCCCAAAATATCATGTTCAAGTTACACATCAAATGTTCTTAGGAAAAGAACAAGGAAGCCGTAAGCCACAGAAAGCCCTTGGTTTCTCAAAAGTGTCCTCATCTTGTCAAAGCTAAACTGGAACTTTTGAGTATGAGCCAAGGCTTGTCTTCAGAAAGGAAAAAGGCTTGCTCTAACATTATTTCATTAAAATGTTAAAGAGATACCTGTGTTGTCATCTTAAATACAGAGATGGTAGTATTAATCGATGAGGAAGTCAGCTGCATTAGTATCTTTCTCTCTCAGGATGGGGAACGGAGTCACAATGGTGAAATCATAGATTAGCAGCTTTCATTTCTAGCAATTCCTTTTAAAACAGCTTGAAGTGAATTCCTGTTATACTTTAGAAAAATATAAATTATAATAAAGTAATAAACAGGAACCAGTTCATATGCCCCAGACCAGAGGCAGTGGAGCTTTCAAAAGAGTGGTAATTTTGGTGTCAGGGGACCAACCCCTTGGAATTCACCTGAGTTTCTTCTGATTTCAGTGTTGCGAATACCACGTTGATTTCTGGGTGTCCTGAGATGTGCTGTCCGCCCAAAGGAGACTAATTCTGTGTAATCCAGGTACAGTAGAATTAAGGAGAAAATCTAGACACTGGCTCTATGAAATGTGCAATAATCCCAGAAAGCTGAAGGAGAGGGGGCAAAGAGGAGGAGGACAAGAGGGAAAGAAAGAAGCAACAGACGCGTGGGAAGCCTCACCAACAGCCGCTGCACGTTTACTGAGCAGCGGACACTCTGGCGAGAGAACTGCACCGCAGACGATCTCATGTCAAACTCACACCAACCGACCGAGCCAGAGTGGTTATTAATCCTTTGTAAGAGCTGATGAAACTGAAGAGCACAGAGGTTAACTTTAAGAGATGACCCATGCCATCGCATTCTCTAGACTACATCCTTCTAAACCTTCCTCTGATGCCTCTGCCGCCAAGACAGAACTTCATCTCTCTGACTGGAGCTTACCAGGCTAAGCAGTCAGTATGGAACCCACTTCTTGATAAAAATTTTATCTTAGCCCCCAGACAGTTAGCAAGGGTCCTTTGTCATCTGCCACAACCCCACCTTGTTAAGTGTGTCTTTCTTTACACCCCTCCTTGGCAGCACAAGTGTCCCCACTGCTCCACGACCAGTGCCCTTTATTAACTTAGGTCTTTACATAAAGATTCCTCTCCCTGGATTCTTTATTCCCTCGGAGTCATAATCCACACATCCCTCAATACCAAGGCGTAACGTCACCTCCTCTGTGAAGTCTCCCTCAATCCCCTCTCGCAGAGGTAATCTGTCTCCTTTCTCCTTCCCAGCTGCGTTCTGACAGGTCTCAGGCCGTTCGGTGTCCTGTCTTTACTTGTCTTTCTCACAGAGTATTTTTGATGGGCAAAGACTGTACGATCTTCTCGGAATTCTTACTGTTATTAAATCGAGGACAGTTTTTGTTCCTGTACTACAGACGTATCCAGAGCTGCCACGCAGGTTCACACTGCACAACTCCAGAGGGCACCATCTGTGAAAATTACAGCACGAATGGCTCCCCTGGCGTATCGCACTGCAGTCTGCGTACACCCAGACACAACACCTGGTATCAACAATCAGATACTTAACAAGATAGGTGCACAGGGACAAACAGAGTAAGAAACTGTGGCACATGGCGTACACTGTATATAAATGACACATCAGAGTGACGTGATTTCGACCTCTAAACCATTTTTATCCTTTGTGATCAGTTACACTCCAGTTTGAATACAACATTAATTGCTGTAAAGAGCTCCCTCAGCTCATAACAGACCCCCAGGTAATAACCTAACATCTTGTAAATTAAATACACTCAGACAGAAAAAAGGAATTGGGTGAATTTTATTTCTCACACTGGGTTGAACATTGCTCAAGCATCAGCAGACTCATTTCATCTGAAATATGTGGAAACTGGACCCAGTCAAGAGATTCAGTGGGGACTTTCAAACCAATTGCTATTGGAGAAAGATACTTACAGTCCTCATCTCACAGGGAAGAGTTCTTGGGGTTTGCAGGGGGTTATCCACCTGCAGGAGTCCCTGGGCACGGCTGCAGGGCCGGGGCAGGAAAATCTTTCACACTTCACCAAACAAAACTTCAAACCCCAGGAAACAGCAAAAGTGATATGCTAAGAAAGGGAGAAAGCTATCCAAACTGCAAAGCATAAATAAAATCGGCTTTGGGTTTTAACCTTGCCCAGCCAGGCTGTCATCTCAAGGCCTGACGATCAGCATGTTGCCCATTCTGCTCAGGTCTGTTCCTAACGAAGGCTGTGTCTGTGGGATGCCCTCTCCGAGCCTTTTAGGCCCCAACAGGCCAGCTGAAAGGCTAATGATTGGAGGCTGCTTTTAATTTCCTCGTGGCTTCCCTTTTGTTATCTTGCTGCCTGCCATCTCTCAGATGCTTGTACTTGATGGATTCCGCGGAGATAAAGATAAGGGTAATTTCTCGCCTACCATGCTTTTCTTTTGATCTTTTGTGGTTTTATTTTTGCACTTTGGAGTGTGGTGCTCCCACTGGGCAGCCAGATGTGCCTGGATCCTATTGAGATACAGCCCACAGCCCACGGACCACAGCGGAGCTGTTCTGAGATGGCCAGAATCATTTGTGTCCTGGATCCAGGAAAAGGGGGCAGTGGGAGGGAAGGGGGGGATGAGGGACAGGGACAGGAAGTGGGTGTGATGCTGAAAGCAGAGACGACACTGGGGGAGGGGCGGCAGGGAGAGCCCCGAAGGAAGGGGTGGCTGCCTGCTCTCCTCTTGGTGTTAAGCAACGCATTTCAGGAAACCATTCTATCTTGGTTACATAGAAAACAAATTACAGCTACTGTATAAAATCCCACATGTGCAGTGCACAGCTATAAATAATGACGATTACGCTGTTCCTTCCCCAGCATCTTGCGTGCTGACCCTAAGTGGGCCCATGGAGCTAGCCTGTTTGAACTAAAAATCCCCTTTAGACCTTTTCTTCTCTGGTCTCCGGTATCTTTCGAATGACTGATTATGAGACAAACAGTCCTGTAGGCCTCGGTCATTTTGAAGCTGTGATAATATAATACAGCTGGGCCCCTGCTGCTCCTGGATTGAGTCACAGCAGGGCTGACCCGCAGCTTCAAAGGCATGAGAATAAAGAGTCCCACACCCACCTACCAGGACTTCTTCTGAAAGTTTTGTTTCAGAACAAGAAGAACTGTGTGAGGCTCTGATCAACAAGGTGGACAGGCTCCCACACAACCTGGCTCCAGACTCGGAAGCAAATGTCTTAATTTTGTCAGCTTCCTGCCGCGTGCTTTTCCCCGGCGCAGACTGCCTTTGCTGCCTGCACAGTGACAGAGTCACAGCACTTTTCATCCCATTCTCTTTCTACACTTTCTACAAATATTTCTGCTACTTGCTTTGTACACTAGGTCCTGATTTGTTTCTCGGGGAGGTGGAGGTGGAGCCAGCTTCGAGGATGGCCATGTGTGCTCAGAAGGCCCTGCCTTGGTTTTAACGTCAACACCTGAAAATTCTTCATACTTTTCCAAAAAGGGACCCAACGTGTTATTTACCTAGTCCAGAACTGGGTTACCTTTTGTGTTCAAAAGGCAAACTCAAATTCCTAGACCCCCATAAGGCCCACTTTGTGTTAGCCTTATAATAAATGTTTAATGAATGTTCATTTTCAGGAGAGTGTTCTGACCACAGTGGCTTAGAGTTTAGACTCTGAGACCAAACCACTTGGTTTCACATTTCAGAATCCACCACTTACTAATTCTGTGACCTTTCATAGGTTACCCCATTATACCTCAGATTCTTCATGTGTAAAACAGAAGAAAAGTAATGATAGCTGTCTCCTACAGTTTTTTGAGAGTAATTAACACTTATCAAGTTCATGGAACAGTTTCTGGCATACAGTAAGTGAATACTATGTATCAGGTGCTGTTATAATTACTGTTGTTACTACTGTTATTGTTTGGAGACCTTTTCTTTCTAATTAAACTCAACCCAGCTATAAAGGGCATCAGTGTTGAGAAAGTTTGGTACAGAAGTCAGACCAGTTCAGCAGGCTCTGGTGTTTGGGGTTTGGTCTTTGTCCTGAGAGAGCCTACACTTTTCCCCAAGAACAAATGAGCCACCCGAGGTTATTGCCTCTGGAGGACGCTGTTCCTAGTTGGAGGAATCCAGCCACTCAATCGCCCAATCCCCCAGTAATAAGAAAATGAGTGAGTGCTAAAGGCAGAATTCAGAGGCTTGCAGCTGCCTCCTCCCCACCCTTCCCTGCACCAGCCACCACTGTGGGGGCTTCATTATGGCTGGCCGCAGCCACCGGTCTCCTTTCCAACTGGTGGTTAGGAGGCTCCAGAGAGGGCACTCGGCTTTGTCCCCACTGATTACTGTGATCTCCAAGAAGCTCAGAGCCTAGAGCAAATTTCTTTTGTGCTGGCAAGCCCACATAAGAGCCTTCCAAGAGTACAGACAGCAGGCATCACTCACAGTGTGAGACAGGGACACCAGAGCCCAGGGATTATAGTCATCCTGGTAAGGGGCCGGCCTACTGCTTAGTCTGCCTTAGGCCGATCGCCAGTGTCACGAACAAGGATTTTTCTGCCTTGGAAACAAAGAGTTCCCATTCCTGCTATGGAATCATAAGGCACTACAATTATTCTGTACTGTATTAGCATAGTATGTATCCCCTCCTCTCCAAGACTGGTCTAGTTATTCTAACAGAGCTTCCCGTGTGTGTGTCTGTTTCCCCAGGACGATTTCCACTTGACCCTATAGCCAGCTGGGCTCTGTCCTCCCTTCCTCTTTCTTTCTTTATTCCTCTCATTCCCCCCAGCCCATCTTCCAGCTTCTATGGGAGTCAGCTGGTGACACTTCTCCTTGCCAATTACGGCAGTTCACTCAGTTTTCAATAATTTACACAAGGTGACCACAGAAATCAGTGTTTTGTAATAAAAGGAGAACACATTTATGAAGCCTAATTTACTCTAACAAGCTCATTTTTGTTTTAATGTTTCTAAATCTTGGTGATTCTATTAAATTGGAAGTCTTCGAAGAGAATGTTGCAAGGATAATCGCACAGTACAGTTCGTTTCCTAGCCCAAGCTTTACGCAGAAATCAGAAATGGTAGTGTAACACAGGAGAACTGCCGAAACTTTCTAAAAAGAACAGTAGCAGCGATGTCAGAGAGAGGAGGAGGCGGAGGGTTAAAGGAGGCACAGGGGTCCCCCACAGAAGCACATTCAAGTCAGGTATGTTGGCTCCACTCATTCATTTGTCCCTCACATATGCACTGAGGGACATCCATCCATCCCATCAGGGGGCACAGCAGGGATGGGCAGTCCACATCCCTGCCCTCCCGGAGCTGCCAGTCTAGCTGGGAGGTGACCGGTAGTCCTTATGGAAGCTTACACCAAATAGGGCAGTAAGACATTTTCTGTTCTAATCTTTCCATTTTATAAAGAGCAATTAAAACTCGTGAAGTACAGGATTTGTAGGGATCATTGTCAGTACTGAAATTTATCCAAAACTTCTGATTTCTACTTTAAAGCTATTTTCTTCCTCTTGATGTAACTCAGTGGCCTACCACGGGCCATGAGCTTCCCATGGCTGGTGTCCCTTACTGGGAGACATTGTGCACATTTTGACTGACTCAGGGGTGACCGGTCAGGAGACTGTCACAGAAAGAGAGGGGGTTTCTCTCTCCATATGGCCAGATCCTGAGATGCAGAGTGGGGAGTGTGGAACTGGCATGGTCCAGGCTCCTGGGATACAAGACAGGAAGGAGGCAAAGAAGCCCCAGAGGAGGAGGTGAAGAAGACAGGAACTGGGAAAGCGCCTAGTAGCTACCAAGCACATCCTGTGTGCTGTTCTGCACAGATGCTTCCACAGTGAATCCTCATGAAAACCCGACAGGGTTTGCCAGTGTTTGCTCACAGGACCACCAGTAGCCAAGAAATAAAGCTGGATCCAAATCCAGGCTGGCTGGTTTCAAATAAATATGTGGATATATATTTCAAATGTCTTTTTTTTTTCCCCTCTTGTGCTCATTGATAAAATTTGCCAAGTACACAGGTCACTACAAAAGTTTTGAGACAGACTGTGTTATGGTCCATTATTTCACTTCCAAGAAACACGGTTGACGGCGTCCTTTCTGATTCACCAGTGCAGGTTTCAACTTGCTCAGCTTCTCGGGGTTGCTGGGAGGGCTTTGTTTCCATCCCCACAGATTTTATGTTTCTGGATTTTTTTATATCTCAAATCTTTCATAATGACCCATGTACATGGTTTCCCATGATTACTGTTTCTTTATAGTTTTCCATTTTATTTTACTTTCTTTTATATTCTTTTTATTTTCTGACTATTCTCTAGATAGGCTTCAAGATTTCTTAACGCTTAAAAAACCAGGGGAGGTAGTTTACTGAAACATTTATAGAAACATTTACTGTGTTGCCATATGAGCAGAATGAATGCCTTTTAATGTTTTCCTCTGTGTAAAGCTGCTTTTCACAGGTTGAGGTTTTCTAAAACAGAATACACTTATTCTCTCTCAGCACCTGATTAATTTTCTTGCCTTTTTCCTGTCGTCTCAAGCAGTACTACCCAAACCCATGCTGTCCAGTATGGTGCCATTAATCATATGTGGTTAGTGAGCACTTAGAACATGGCCCAGCTGAATTTTAAATTTTACTCATTTTTAATTAATTGAGGAGTGCACAGGCACACTGTGGCTAATGGCTAACACATTGGACACAATGGGTCTGGAGGTTTCTGTCAACATAAGCCGCTCACATAGACCTACGCTTATCTGCTAAGCTCAATATGCACTGGGGGACCCTGAAGAAGGCTGCAGTCTGATACAAACGCACAAACGTCAGAAGCAATCTGGGATATCAGGAATATCCAAACATCATGAGTGGACTTAAGGATTCATTAAATTTGAGCATGTCTCCACTTTGAGCAGGATGCTCTCGTCTGATATGGCTAGCCATGGCACATTATCTTACAGCCAGAATGAACATTCTGCAAAATGTATGTCCTTGGTTAGAAGGCCAGGAAGGGAAAAAGAAACTCTCAGTCTGAAGGACCATGTCAAATACAAAGCACTTCTGAAATCTCCTTGGAGCCGAAGTCACATCAAGCACAGGCTGTGGATGTGAATGCTCCAGCACTGCTCAACTGTCTTTTAGCCCCACCACATTAGAATCTCCATCAGCTGATCCAAACGGCATGGAATTGGCACAAAAATAGAGATATAGGCATCTGGAACCAAACATAAAACCATGAGATGAAACTAATATCTTTGATAAACCAAACAAGAACATACACTGGGGGAAAAAAACCCTATCCAATAAATGGTGCTGGGAGAACTGGACAGCCACATGTAGAAGGCTGAATCTAAACCTGCACCTTTCTCCACTCCCAAAAATTGATTCAAGATGGACCAAAGATTTAAAGCTAAGGCATGAAACAATAAAAATCCTCAAAGAAAGTGTGAAGAAAACACTTGAAGTTATCGGCCTCGGGAAAGACTTTAAGAAGACTTCAGTGGCAATTGCAACAATAAAATAAACAAATGAGACTTAATTAAACTGAATAGCTTCTGTATAGCTAAGGAGACAACAACCAAAGCAAATAGACAACCATCAAAATGGGAAAAGATATTTGCATATTATGAATCAGACAAAAGCTTGGTAATTAGGATCTACAGAGAACTCAAATTAATCAACAAAAAAGAGTAAACAATCTTATATATCATTGGGCAAGAGAGATGAATGGAACCATCTCTAAAGAAGATAGATGAATGGCTAACAAACATATGAAAAAATGCTCATCATCCCTAATTATCAGAGAAATGCAAGTCAAAAACAACCTGAGATATTACCTAACCCCAGTAAGAATAGCTTACGTCACAAAGTCTGCAGATGCTGGCGTGGATGTGGAGAGAAGGGAACACTTTTACCTTGCTAGTGGGATTGCAAACTAATACATCCTTTTTGGAAGGAAGTATGGAGAATCCTCAAAGAACTCAAGCTAGACCTCCCATTTGATCCTGCAATCCCATTACTGGGCACCTTTCATCATAAGGACACTTGCACTAGACTATTTATTGCAGCTCAATTTACAATTGTCAAATTTTGGAAACAACCTAAATGCCCACCAATCTAGGAATGGATTAACAAGCTGTGGTACATGTATACCATGGAATACTATGTAGCTACTAAAAAGGATGGTGGCTTTACATCTTTTGTGTTAATTTGGATGGAGTTGAAATACATTCCTCTGAATAAAGCATCACATGAATGGAGACGCACGAATCCAATGTACTAAATTCTGATATGAGGACAATTGATGACCTAGTGTATGGTGGGGGGTAGAAGGGTAGGGGAGAATGGGGGGAGGAAAGGAAGAAGGGGGATGAGGGGTCATGGTGTGTGACACACCTCTTGGGAGTGGGAAGCAAATATAAGAGGGAATTTACATAACAAATGCAGTCAGTATAACCTAGTTCTTTCTACCCTCAATGAATCCCTAATAATATATATTTAAAAAAATATCTTCATCAGTGCTATATGCCCCTCATCCTTAGCTCTATTTGATCTCTTAAAACCTACACAAAGTTTCACAGTGTTCCTAGTAATGTTGTCATAAGATTGAATGCTAACTTTGAAAAAAGATCTCTGAATGAAAAGCACCATTATAAGCTGGTGAAAATGTGATGAACATTTCTTTCTTTCTTTTTTCTCCATTTTCAATTACCATTTGCTTCCTTTTACTTTCTGTTTTCTCCACTTTCATTCTATCAATAAAAGTAGTAAGTACTAATCTTTGGAGAGATTGTTTTAATTGTTATAAACTAAGATTTGAATTTTTAAGGTAACATTCAGTGCTTGCAATAGATCATATATTCTGTCTTCTAATTGTATATAGTCTTCGTCTCAGAACCTTAAGTCTTCATTCTGACTCAGCAGCGTTCCTAACAAGCAGAGGAGGGAGAAATCCCTTCTCCTTCTCTCCACTCTTTCCTATTCCCAGGAAAGTATCAATTGCCACTATGAGCCAGGAATTGTTCTAAGAGATATACATGTATTAAGTCATTTAATCCTCAGAACAGCCTTGATGCAATCATTATTATAGATGAGAAAATGAAGTACAGAGAGACTAAGGAGCTTGACTATTCAATAAATACCAATGAAACATGATAGATATACATGTATACACATATAGATAAATATATACACATATGCAGATTTGCATATACATGTATGTATATATAAAGAGATACGTATCTCACTGTGCTAGGTGCCATAGGGAATACAGTTCTTATCCTTAAGACATTTTGAGTCCAGGAAGGGGAGAACTGCATCTGGATATCTAAGATTCAAACAGATGACATAATCAATTCCATAAAAGATATTACAGCTCATTAAATATGACCAGGAAGAACTAAAACTGTTCTCAGTGGCAGTGTGAAACGCTTTCTCTTCTGGCCTGAGGCTTCCTGGAAGCCCCCAAAGTTCACACTTAAGGTAAATACCAAAGGATTGAGGCTCTACTGCCCAGAGACGGACACCCAAAATGTATGTTTAAAAATTGAAAATAATCTCATAAAATAGTGGAGCATTCTTGTGCATGAAACAGCTGCAGCCATGCTGCCCAAGTCAGGGCCCCACATCCCTGAGTGCACACAGAGCCTTCCTCTGGGACTGAAGCAGCCCAGAGCTCCTCCCATGTGAGTGTCGAAAGAGCCTCATCAGTGCATTACCACTTCTGCCCCGTGGAACAAATTACAGCCAGGTGGGCTCCTACTCATTTCAGAAACGAGGAAAGTGGGACACATAAAGATGATCTTTTCAGCAGATGGCTCAGAGGCTTTGGGAGACATATTTCCTGTCATCCCGGGTTATTCCTCCACCTCCTCTCCAGCAGACCAGGGTAAGCTCCCAGGCTGAGAAGGACATCGTCACCAAGCAATTACAGGAGAAGACTAAACCTAATTTTCTGTCATTTTATTACTTAGAAAAATTCCCTATAAATAAACTTGGGAAGGCACCTAAGGTCCTGTTATGAAACAGGTTAGAAACAAAAAAGGCCAAGAGATAAACAGTGGTTATGATGGTACCCACAGCTGGTCTTCCTTGAGTCACAGTGATCACTCCCCAGAGGAAAGCTTCTGCCAATCATCCAGGGACATTAGCATTATTTTATTCAAACACTTGGCTTCCATTCACCTGTAGTAGCCACACAATCTTCGGAGAAGCAAATGAAAGTCTGGAGGACAGCATCACATGTCTTCAGGGAAAACTCGAAGCCCTGGTCTAGAGTAAAGTGTGGGGCTCCGGAACATGATTTTTTAAAAATATCAGAAGTCTATGAATATAGGGACATTTTCCAAAATTGGGTTTAAATATACTTAGTAATTTTGAAATATACTAGCAAACACTGATATGATATGCCTACCTATAAAGGATAACTGGGGAGAGGATTACCCACCCAAACCACCTTTCTGTTTGGGTGATAAGCTGACATATGTCATCGCTGGAAGGGTGAAAGGGATTCGGTCTCTGGTATTACCTTGTAAACATGGTAGATGGCTGCATACAAATTCAGACATTTCCCAGGCTCCTCCAGAGACTGATTTCACTTGGCGTCTTCTCTCTTGTTTTTTTGTTTTGTTTTGCTTTGTTTGGAGTATTCTACCAAAATTCCACGCACAGTTCCGTTTTAAGTAAGTGTTAAAATGTGTTCACAATCCAAATAGGAAGGACTTGGAAATTAACCTTCCCTTTATAAACAACTGAGATTTTGCCCTATTCTCATTCATGCATAGAATAAAATACCATGGTTTGGGGGTGTTTCCTAAATGATCATTGGGCTGAGAGTTTGGGGAGTTGGGTCCACCAACATGATGTGGGGCCTTTAGGAAAGATGCAGGGGAGGGTAGATGAAAAGGGAGATGGGGGGACAAATGAATGTGTGGACAGACCTGACAGAAGATCTTTCTGAAAAATGAATGCCTTCCCCATGCGGCTGCACTTGCATTTTAATGGGAAACTTAGTTCAGTTGTTCTTTATCCTGCTGTGAAATGCGAGGACAAAGGCACCGTCTAGCTCACATCCTGTGACACGCACCTTTGTAAAGCATTTTTCTCCTCCCTTCTCTATTTATATAGGTCTGTTTTAAATTCCTCCTCTTCATCTTCCCACAGCATGCACCTTCATGCACAGATCTTTAAATCTTGGCTCAAAATTGTCTGATTCTCCCAGCATTAATTATGTCCTCATAGGAGCTCCTATGTGCCTTCTGAAGCCCTTCTCAGGTTGTAAAATGCCCATGGCCTAATTCACATGGTCTTCCAGACTTTGAGTTCTGCTCTTCTCTGGGGAAGGAGACATCTGGCCTTCCTTATGCAGAACTGCAGTTGAAACCTCATAAATACTTATTGTTACTTGTTCTTTCTACTTTAAGGATGATCCTCCCTAAAGGATTTAGGTTTATTTTCTCTTGCCACCTTTCCCCCCTTCTCTTCTGGTCTCTCTTAAATCAACATTTATAAAGGGTGGGGAGAAGGAAAAAGAAAAAAAAAATGAAAGAGAAGAAC
The DNA here is from genome assembly GCA_963574655.1 of Perodicticus potto. Classification (NCBI taxonomy): domain Eukaryota; kingdom Metazoa; phylum Chordata; class Mammalia; order Primates; family Lorisidae; genus Perodicticus; species Perodicticus potto. The sequence goes on from CAUYRH010026461.1 coordinate 71,042, forward strand.
CAAAAGAAAGAGGTATGATTATAATAGGAGTAAGCAAATAACCAAGGCTCGAGGAGGCTGCCAACTCTCATCATTCCTCAGAATTTCCCTCTGGGTTAGACTGTCTCCGTCCAAGCTCTAAAATTCTAAGGTTTTCCTTTGCCCACCATGGTATCCAGTGCAGAATGTTGTGTTTAGAAATACTGTAAACAGAGACTTGGAAGAGGAATTTAAGACAGCAAAATGTTGCCCCTGAAATTGTTTTTGTAATTATAATCTTTGCATTGGGAAAACACGGCCTTCTAATTTGCATGTGCTTCTAGCCCAGAGGTCTGATACACTCTGATCTGCAATATAAATCACTAGGAAAGGCTGCTAGATTTAAGAGAGCAGTTCTCTAACTCTGCAGTCAAGTGTATTGCTTTTTTTTTTCCTTCCCAGAGGTGGTTTAAAAGCTATTTAAGCAGGTGAGCGTAGTCCTGAAAGGAAAAGCAAATGGAAAGGAGGGTTACAGGGTACAGCAAAACTAAGGAGTTAGAGCAGACATGTGCTGTCTCAAAAACAACTGCAATGATAAATGTATTTCTCAATCTTTCTCTCTCACACACACACATCCTTTCTTCTGCTAATTATCTAATCTGAATTATTTCCCCTATGTCTGATTTTTGATTTATGAATATCTAAGCTTAGGCAACATCAGTTACAAACAAAATGTGAAGCTTTTCATTTGTATCTAGACGTAAAAGGAGAACAATAGCTACAACACGAAATTTTAGAGGAGGTAAAGTTATCATCAGCATCTACTATTTTCTTACAAATTTAATTAAGACATAACCATAGTTGACCACTTCCCTGCATAGAACATCTCCTTAATTTTTGAAAACCAGACATGTACCACACGTACCTGGCCAGCACAGGAGGCCCAGCTCCGTATGCCAACCACTTCCGTATGCTGACCCATTTGTCACAGCCCCATGGGTGGTCAATTTACAGACATTCTACTGTATTTTTGTTTCAGCCCTTTAGAATCCCCCCCTCCTGTCTGTACTCAACTGAGTGGCACATGGGTTTTTGGAATCCTTCCCCCCTTCTATCTGTACTCAACTGAGTGGCACATGGGTTTTTGGAATCCTTCATTCGGTGCCCCTCTCCTTCTGTCCCTACTTCCCTCCCCAGTTCTCTCAGTCTCTCCCTCTTCCTGCCTGTAACCTGAACATCCAGTGAGACCCCTGAAGAGCCTAGTCTCAGAATGCAGAACCTGGGTACACAAGATTACAGCGTGAGGCCCCAGCTGGAAAAAACACAGCTCTGCCATCTTCAACGGCATATGTAAATATTCCTTTCTTTTAAATCCTCTCTTAAATTGGTTTAAAACAATACGTAACGTATCTGATGAATTCATTAGAACAATTTCACAAATCTTTGAATGATTTTGTTCCTCGGGGCTGGGCACACACATTTTGGACAGTTTAAGGCCCTTAAATAAACCCACTTTGTTCCCCCCCTTTTTTTAATTTCTGCATTTATGTGCTAGTAATAGAGACAGAATGTGGGTGCAAGGCCTTTGTAGACCACAGAAATCTCCCCTATGCAGAATGGCAAGCAGCCCTTTAACTACAGCACGACGTGCCTGTTCACTGTGGGCTCCGTCCACCACACGCACCCTAATATCCTCTTCACTAAATGGGAGACATGGAAAACTTTCAGGGAAACGGATATATTCTGGCTCAGTAATAAATCCCAACTTGCCCTTCCTTTGTCAAAAAAAGAAGATTCTTCTAATCTTAAAATTTAACCTCTGAATGATTGAGGAGTGATGGCCAAGGAGCTCTATTAAGCCACGGTAATTAGTAGCTGTGATTTGTAAAACTTAAACACAAAACATAAATTTAAAAACAGTGGAAAAAATATAGACCAATTAGCAAGGCTAACCTCCCCCCCTTCTTTCTTCACATGGAGGACTAACGGAACTGAGAATGCTTCCCTTTGAGAAGAAAATTGCAGGACAGCGTGGAGCGTGGGTACAGGAAACCTCAGCTGTCTTTGAATAATGAGACTACTTCAAGGGGAAAGAAGGAACAAGTTTGCTCCATGTGCTCTTAAGAAGAATAACCAGGACACTGGGTAAACTAGATGTTGAGAATGGCAACAATGTTAGGATGTGGTCCATATAGTGACAATTATCCAATGATAGGAAGGAACTTCGTAGTGGAAGACAAGATAAAGTATAAAGCTTCTGAGTTCTTCAGCATATGCTGAATAAATAGCAGGCAATTTATTACTGAGACTTGTTCTTCCTATAGGGACCTACTGATACAAAGGAGGAAGAATTGGATCCGGAGTTGGGAGTGCTTGTTTTGTCACTTAATGGCTATATGATATTGAGGAAATGAACTAAAACATTTAAACTTTAGTTTTTCTCAACTTCAAAATGAGAGATTTGAATATGCTTATTTCTATAGTCCTCCCAGCTCTCATATTAAATAATATCTTATTGTTATTTCTTTACACTTGACTTGTGGGTCATGAACTGGTGAGATGGGGGTACTATTTGAATGTACATCGCTCAGATTTTATTCTTTCCATACAGATTACCATAAAGCTATTATCCTGATATAGTTTGGTGAAAGCCCCGCTGGTAACAAGAGGTGCTTGAGGATGTTAGTTAACTTCTGTTTCCTGCAAATGGTACACATATATGCGTGTGAGGAGAGGTTATAAGTAGGATGGAGGGCAAAATGTGTTGTACCCAACTAGGTTCAGAGCCTCTGGGTTTTACTGAGGATACATTGTGCCATGTGCTGTTCAAAGTAAAATAGAGAACCATGAAAAGGATTCCGACTATAACAGGCACTTGCAGGAGGAGACAAGGGTTTAGTAACACAGTAGTTTTTTTGGGGGGGAGGGTTATTTGTTTGTTTCCCCTAGAACTGAAGAGCCACAAGTCTAAATATTGGCCAATGCTCTACCACTGCTGTAAAATCTCAAATGTTGCTCTATGTTCCTCCCTAAACTCTCATGAATTCATCTCACTTTTTGCACCATCCCCACTGCCAATGTACATACCTGCATCAAACCACTCAGAAAACATTTCAATAAAGACATTATGAGAAGAGTAGAAAGATGGGCCAGTATAGTTAAATTGAAAGGAAGAGTATATGTGGTTCTCTAATCTACCCTGAGTAGGAGAGTAAGAATTGGAGTCACTAGAATCATGAACAGAGTCCACATCTCTGCTGAAAGCCATCATGACATTCGATGGGGAAAATATTTTTCCCTCTGATCTTAAATCAAGAAAAGGTAACACCTCAAAATAGGGTTCTAGAAAAATGTATCAGCACATCAAAGGCCAGGGAATGATGCCAAGACAGTAAATATTACCTTAGAAACCCAAAATAAATATATATGTGTGTATGTATACACACACACACACACACATACATATATATTTGTGGGAAGAAGGGAAGAGTTTATCAGTGATTTAAGAATTCCATAAGGGGAAGAAAAACTAAATATTTTCAATTCTGGTTCCTTGTGATAAATATTTTTCAAAATCTTAAAACTTATCTTAAGATATTTCCTTCATTATTGTATGTGTATCCTTTGTCTGAGTTCATGCTCTCAATTAAAAAAAGGAAAAGATTCTGCATGCAGCAGTCTCAATCACCTTACCCAATATTTTACACAAATGGTACAAACTTGCCTTCGTTGTTGTCTTTAGGCAAAGGACAGTTCATCTGATCTTTCCCACCAGATGTTGATTCTCTACCATTTTCAGGCAAGACCCTAGTTGCTGTGGTGGACTTGAGAGTGAGATTAATATATTCTCTCAAGCTGGGAAGATCAAGTAATAAGATTTAGACTAATACAATAAGGGTCACAAGAGTGGTATAGCATGTCATTAAAGCTCAGAGGATGAAGAGATGAGTCCTTCTGGACCACATCAGTGTCCTCAGTTGAAACACGCTCAGTGGGAAGGGCACATGAAACGTATCCAGGTAGAAAGCACAGAGTGTGCATCTCTTTGTTAGAAGGACAGGGTGTAAGCAGAAGTGGAAGCAAAAGCATGATCTACCATGAATGCCAGAAAAAAGAATTTCACTTTTATTTTGTTACCTCTAGGAAACCCTTGAATTTGTTCATTATGGTCATGGGTATCCTAAATGAGATGTAGATCTAAGATGTCCATTACAAAAACGGAGCATTTAACTTTGAAGGAAGTGTCGGTATAACTCACCACCATAAAACTTGGTATCTTGGCCAGGCGCAGTGACTCACACCTGTAATCCCAGCACTCTGGGAGGCCAAGGCAGGTAGATCACTTGAGCTCAGGAGTTTGAGACAGCCTGAGCAAGAGCAAGACCTCGTCTCTAAAAATTAGCTGGGCATTGTGGCAGGCAACTGTAGTCCCAGCCACTTGGGAGGCTGAGGCAAGAGGATCACTTGAGCCTAAGAGTTTGAGGTTGTCATGAGCTATGATGCCATAGCACTCTACTGAGGGCAACAAAGTGATACTCTCACAAAACAAAAACTCAACATCTTATGTGATATTTGAAAAGGTTCAACATTAATTCTTGAATGGATGAATTTTTTCTGTGTATATCTCCCCATGTGTATGTATATATACACATACGTGCATACACAAACATATATGTCTCTAGAAAATAAAAATAGCAAATAAAGACCTTAAAAGTACCACTCATGATGTCTGTGTAAAGTTACACATTTATATGGAGAATTACCAATTAGGATACCGATGTCCCAGTATCCAAACAACATATATCCAACAACCATTTCATAAAATTAGGTCAGCCTGGCTATGTCAATAGTGATGCTAAGTATATACGGGCAGGAGGCAACCACAGTAAACCTTTTTGAGTGACTGGGTCTTTGATGCAACATATCCAATATTGAGAACATACTTAATGGTCAGGAAGTTTTTCAATTAAGCTCTCCAGGATATAATCAAAAACTGTCACTCAACTAAAGGCTTCATCCCCATCTCTGTTGAACTCATGAATAGAAGGTAGCTAAAAGAATTCTAACTCTCTTTAGCATTCAAGGCACCGTTGGGGATGGGCTTAGGATGACCAAGTGAAATGATCCCACATAGAAGGTTCTTCCCCCATGCAGGGTGAGCCCCTCACAGGTCTCCCTGCTACCTCCTAATCCTGGACTACATTCCATCCTTCAGATGGGTCATGTCCTTTCTGCCTCCGCCCGAGGACATGAAGGTGAAATCAGCAGTATGTATCCAAGGCTGCTATTCTCTTGAGCTTTTATAGCAGGGTAGTAAAGATAAGACAGCCTGTTAAGGATGAAAAGGTTATTAGTCTCTAGATAAGACATCTTATCTTCAACACCTTTCCCTACTCTAATAAGAAGGCTCTGACAATTCAGTGACAAGCACCTGGGGGGGTTCAGTCAGTCACCCCATCCCTCTGCTTGGTACATTACAAATGTAAATAAACAGGGTAGAAATTATTTATAATGAAAGGAAATGTTATGACTCTCTCTGTATTAATTACAGAAATGTTATTAATATTAGTTATTGTCTCATTAGTGTTAATTTTTCTTTCCATCAAGCACAATTTCTTTAGCTTCCATGGGAAACAGACTGCTAGCCTCCATGTTTATGGGTATCATACAAAGACCATGAAAGCTTAAAGGTGTTTACTCCTTCCATCAGGGGACTCTTCTTATTTATTTTCAGATCTACTGGATAATGGATTTTAAAGTCCTGTTTTAATTTTTTTCTTTTAGAACACATCATTTCTGTTGGCCAAAGCTATATTTTTCATTTTATTTGTATGACAGTTAAACATAGTACTTTCCTGTCTCAAAAAAACCTTCCATGTCAGAGCTATAAAAGAATATACGAAAGGTTCTAAATGTTTCACTTGTTCACCAGATACTTTAAAACACCCTTACTTTTGGATGGGGCACTGGGTTGAGTCATGTTTAGAACACCAGGAAAATCAAAAACAAATTTAGCCGTCAGGAAATAACAAGTTTCACAATCCAGGTCCTAAACAATGACACCACAAACTGGAAAGTGGTAGGTGACACAGAAAGGGAGGCGCAGCCATGAGGGACAGTACATTTGTCAGGGACACAGCCCCAAACTAGCCCTCTACACAGGGAAAATCCTTTTGCCCTCTTTAAGAATTACTTGTTCTGGCTGGGTGCCCCTTAAAAAAAAAACAAAAACAAAAAAACCGAATTACTTGTTCTACAAATCAGGAATAAGAATAGCACCTACCTTATAAAGCTATTTTGTAGACTGAATCAGATAATATACATGAGGAACTTTTCATATTATAGAACAAATGCTTAATATTTACCATTATTTTATACTAAAGTGCCCGTTATGGTGCCATATTAACCTTTAAAGTACACAGATGTTTTAATTAGTAGTGGTAATAATAATATTTCTCTATCTATCTCTTTAGATATATATGGTAGAGGAGAAAGAGAGAGAAAGAGAGAGAAAGAGAGAGCATAAGTATGTCACTCTTAGGAATGAGGGAATTCTTCTAGAATTTTAACTTTTTTTTGCAGTTTTTGGCCAGGGCTGAGTTTGAACCTGCCATGTCCGGCATATGGGGGTGGTGCCTCTGGCTCAAAGGAGTAGGATTTTAACATTTTAGTTGAACCTTGAAGGGTAGATAAGATCTAAACACATGGAAATGGGAGGGAAGAATATTTTCTTTAGGAGGAGAGAGATACAATGAGAGATAGGACCAAGAAAGCAGCAGGTACCCAAAGGGGACTGGACAGCTTGAGCGATGGACAGGATATTTGAAGAGAATTCTAACATCTATCCAACAGAAAAGTCTGCCCTTGATTTTGACTATGATTCTGCAGCAAATGTAGAATACTTCAGGAGTTTTGGTGCTGAAAGTTAGCATCTAAGCAAAACAGAAGAAGTAACGGATCTGATATGGTTCCACCTCCTAATAGGCACAGAAGACCTTACAAACAGAATAGTTCAATGGGGTAAGATAAAGAAGCCACTCATGGTGCCATTTAGAAAGAAATTGGCTTGACGGAAAGAGCCACAACATCTCTCATAAGCTCAATAGCCAAAAGCAGAAGAGTTATAGTTCATTTTAAAATACTAGTTGTCCAACCATTTTAGGCATTTTAACAATATAAATTATGCTTTACTATTATTAACAAAGGTGAGCATAAGCTTTTGCATTGGAAACATTCAGATTTTGTCTTCTCCCCACTCGCACTTCCCCTTTTTCTGAAAGTGACACAGAAAAGCAAACACTAAAAGTTGTGTTTAAGTGGAAATGCCAGGTCTGTGGAGCTAGCAGGTGGAAAGGGACAAAGGAATGATTCAGAATGTCTGCAGTTTGCTGCTGTTACTTGAAACATAGTGAACATGTGAAAATAAGTCCTGCTAACAAAATACTTTAAATATCAAACCTCAAAGATACGCAAACGCTTAAATCCATGCTCAAGTAACTGTTTGTAATTGACAAAATACTTTGAATATCAAACCTCAAAGATACACAAACACTTAAATCCATGCTCAAGTAACTTTGTCAATTGTCTAACATTTATTTTTATATGCTGTATGTAAGATACAAGGCCACAGTCTGCAAGCCCATGATATTTACTCACTTAGTTTCTGCCTAATGATTGCTATGGATTAGGAATCCAGAGCAGGTTTTATACAATCTCTGGATATTGTTTTTCATTTCCAACCTATGAAATTCTATGATGTTTTAATCAAGGTCAGTGAAATTAGAAACTCGATTAAGGCACATGACTGGGTTATAATGAAAACACTCTTATAGAATCGTGTCCAGATACAAACACACACACACACACATACCCACATTTTCCTAGAGATGTTGGTAAAATAAAACTCTTATATTCTACTGACTTCTAAAATGAGTAACTTGCTCTGAAGCTGCCATGAAGTCACTCTCCATCATAGACCCCACTTAATTTGTTGTTGTATTATAGCTGTTGTGGTGGTGCACCACACAGTCCAGCGTGAATCCTTCATTGCATCTTCCACGGATGGGGAGTTTATCTCCACGTAGCGATAATCAAGATTAAGCCAGTATTTTATCCTCGAATATATTCGATAACATTAGCACTGAGACCAAATTCCAATTTACTCCAGGCAGTTACCAAAATCTGCTTTTATATTAGGCCTTATCTCTAGATCCATATTTTTTTTATAATGATCTCAATTCCACTTTCCTTCCTGCATCTTTTGGTAATAGCGATGTCTGCTTAAATGCAGTTAAAATTCATTGTAGCGCCTTATTTATACTACAGCCCCACACCATATCATCTATGAAAATAGCATTCACATTTTAAAACAATCAGGCAAAGGCCCCTTGAGCGGCACAACCACTAAATAATATTTTGCTATCTTTAAATGCAAAACATCTTGGCACAGTGATAGGGTGGTGGGGCCCAACCCTGCGAATGTCTCTTCTCTGGGCTTAACCAGATGCACCAACATGCCCTGTAGAGTCATGAAGGGTGAACAAACAAATAAAAGCTCCTGTGCCTCTTAGAGATGTTAGCCTGCACCTGCAAAATTTCAAATAACATCCTCTGATGATGAAACAAAATCAAATCCATAAAAAGTGCCTTCAGCTTTTCAGAAGAAAGTAGTTATCAATATTCCTGGCAGTATTGCTCCTAATGAATATGATTCCCTTCTGTGCTGGAGAATCAGGCTTAGATAAATGACTAGGGCTGAGCCACTCTGTGTTTATACCATGGAGAGAAAAATGGAGAGCAATTTCTTCACTTAGGTCTGCTCTGGAAGAGCAGGGGAGGCGGGAGCTTGGGAAATGCTTCTGTCATTAGATGCCTTGGTCCTTTCCCCCAGCTCTCCTATGCCATATTCTTGAGGAGTGGATCGTCAGAGTAGCTACAGCACCTGCTTGGCTAAGGACAACACCAGCCACCCAATGGGGGTGAATTACAGATTCAATTTCTGTAATCCCATCGTCTCCTCCACCACAAATGCTTTTTCCATTCTCTACAGGATAGCTCTCAATTTTCCTTCAGGACACTCTTTATATATCATCTCCTTTGAAAAGCTATCACTGAATCTTTCCATAGAATGCGTTGCTGATGGTATGCAACAGCAGAAACAAAAATCAATGTGTGCATGTGTATCTGTGTGTATATACTCTTAGGTCAAGGAGACCTGGCTTTGAACATTGGCTTTGGCAATTACCAGTTGGATTAACTCAGTTGGGCACATTTTAAAAATCAGAGATTCTGATCTCTTATTGGTATATTATGCTTTTTCCATAGATTGCTTAGAGATATAATGAGACTACATATATACTGGCAAAGTGCCTGAAGTATATGAGGAACTCAGTGCATCTTAATTACTTAATTAACTCCCCCCCCCCTTGCTTCTCTACTTGGACCCTGCTTAAACAGGAATTTAGTCCTTACCTCCATTTTAACAATATCTCCCGCTCTTAAGTCATCACGGCTGAAGTTCTCTTATGCACCTTTGAATTCCTGTTTCCCCATTCATAGTAACATAGGCTGAGTATCTTTTATTTGAAATACTTGAGACCAGAATGTTTTCAATTTTGAATTTTTTCAGGTTTTGACATGTTTGCATATACATAATGAGAGATCTTGGGGGTGGGACCCAAGTCTAAACATAATTTTATTTATGCTTCATCTCCATCTTATATATGAGCCTGAAGGTAACTTTATATATATATTTTAATATTTTTTTTCATGAAATAAAATTTTGAATGCAACATGAAGCCGGGTATAAATTTTCACATGTGGCATCATTTTGGCACTTTGAAAGTTTTGGATGTAGGAGCATTTGGATTTTTGGGGTCAGGGGTTCTCAGTCTGTAACAGCAGCAGTAGCAGCAGCTTAGTGGTGACAACCAACACATGTAGTATGCACCCCTGTGGTGCTGTTCTAAGAGGTTGTACATAGTAAGTGGTTAACTATTCACACCAGTCCTATAAAGAAGAACTAATGTCTTAGTTCTTCTTTGGGAATGGCACCATTCCTAGAAGAACTTGTTCTTAGATGGGAAAGAAGTGGAAGAAAAACATTAGGTAATTTTCCCAAGGTCATACTGCTAGTAACTGACATGGGTCTGTGTGAACCCAGGTGTTCTGGCGGGCTCCAGAGCTCATGGTACACAGTTAAGTGTTTGGTAAATGACATAAAGGAATAAATAGCAAGTAAACAAAGTCTCCCATAGAGAATGAAACAGATATTTCAGCCTTATCCCTAAATATGTATTCTGGGAATGCTGTGTAGAATACAAAATTTGAAATTATTCTGATTGGAAAGATTATTGAACAGCATTAATTGAACCAGACCTTCATAGAAGGAAAGCAGGCCATGAATGGAGCCTGCAGGAAGCAGAAGGCAGGAGTGTTTATGCAGCAAGACGGAAGGACCTCAGAAACTCTCCCATCTGGAAGCATCAATGTCTACCATGGAAACACTGCCAAGTTTCTGAATGACACACCAAGTTTATTCGTGCTAAATTATTAGTGATTTACTGGGCCCAGGAGATTCCATTTCTTTCAAAGAAATGCAGGGAATGTGTGACCGCTGGCTTTCCAAGGACAGACTCGGTGAGAGGAAAAGGCATGATGAAGGGAGTGATAGCACATGGTGATTCTGCGTCTCCTGTCCAGCTTCTGAGAGCTGCAGTGCACTCACCCATTCAGGAGAGGAGCAGATTCTGCACCAGGTTCATAGAAGAAACTAAAGAGCAAAGCCACTGCTACTTTTGACCCTCTTTTTCACCCGTAGATTTTTAAGTCTCTCTTCAGTTCCAGTCACCTGGTGTCTGTACTGTGATTATGGGTACCTAGCAGGTCACTGCAACAAGTGCTGCTACAGTCTGAAATGATCAGAAACTGTGATCAATACTGTCATGGGTTATTTGGACGGACAGAGCTACTTTCTTTCAGAAGAGCCTACTCCATTTAATTTTCAACACCGGCTGCAAATAAGTCTCTATTTGTTGAAGAAGCATCAAGTATGCTGAGTTTAGGTTTTCATTTAGATTTTAGTTTTTCTCAGTCACTCTAAAGCTGTTCCTGACATTCCATGGGCTTTATGTAATTGGCTTTAAATTAAGAAATATATTTCAGTGGAATTACAAAGCCTATGGTAGGACTGCAGGCTGTCATCAATTATATTAATGCAAGCAGCAGTTCTGCTGGAGTTAGGTGGGGCTCTGACAGTATTAACTTCTTTTTTAAATGTTGTGAGAAAAAAAAATAGAAAAATTCTCATAAGACAGAAACCTGGCACCATTCCTAGATGAAAAGATGTGCTTTTAAAACTCTTTTGATAAAATTAGAGAAAGAGATAAGCAATACTTTTATTCAGCTCTTACTATGTCACCATAGAATTTCGCTTTAATCATTCTGTTTCTAAATTTGAATTGGCTTTATTTGATTTTTATTTAAAGTCCTATAACTCTTCTCTCATTTCCTCGTGCTGTCATCTGGTAACTGAACGTCTAGTTACCCCAGTCCTCTGCAACACAGCTATGGCCTCGGGATAATATGAGCATCGTGGAAGAAGCTTTAGGGATCAGATTTAAGCATCGTGTTTTCCAAGTGTCCCACAGATGACATGAAAAGACTTTCTTGGACACCTGGAACAAATGGAGATAAGAACCCAAGTACTGCCATCCAAGAGTTTTGGTCTCCTAATGCTATTCCACTGCCTTTTAAGACTCCATTTTCCCACTGAAATGAAAACCCTGCACAACATGAAAACCTAGCCTCTTAGAGACCTTATACTTATTAGGAGAGCTGGACGTAGCAGCTGTAATGTGGTTGGCAAAACCGGAATCACTAAACTCAGTCTTTGCCTTACTCTTCCTTTGGGAACCCTGATTCTGACACAGATAGCAACCGTGTCCTGACGGTAATATACAGGATGACTTGGGGTGGTATGCAAACCCACATTTTGTAACAATTAGATACTTAGTATTTTATTAGTTGTTGTGAGGTATAACTGAAATAATAAAATACCCATATTTAAACTGTATAATCTGACAAGTTTAAACATGTATGTACACACTTGTGAAACCACTGTCAAGATCAAGATAAGAACCATCACTCCCTAAAGCTTCAGAGTGCCGCTCTTGACATTCATCTGACCTCTCCAATCCCATCCCCAGGTAACTACTGATCTGATTTGTCACAATACATTCGTTTGAATGTCCTTACCAGGGGTGGGGAGCTTTTCATCTTGGCAGGCCACGTTAATTTAGCTGTAATCAAAGAAGGCTGCATTCAAGAAACTTCAGTTAGATATACTTAAAAACGTATATTATTTTGTAAAAATCTAACTACTATGTACTTAATAATTAAAAAGAATGAAAACCATTCATTAATTTTAAAGTTAATTAACCTTGTAAGGACTTTGTTGTATCTGCTTTTTGCTGGAAAGCATTCCAATATTTGGTTGCAGCATGGCGGGCCACAGTTTCAGCTGATCCTCTAGAGAGGTTAGTCATTTGTAACCTACTGGTATCGTATCTTGATTTGAGGTAGGTAAGAGACTGTAGGCTTGCAGCAGTAAGTAGTTGAAAAGTAAGCATATTTCAGGTACCTTGCTGAAGGCCTGGGTATTCTACTGCATTTTTCCATGTTTCAGTTGGATTTTTCTTAGCATGAAACAATGACTTCAAATTGGCATCTTGAAGAGCTCAATTAATTCCACCTGTGTTTCTTCACGTGCCTTGCTGACATCAACAAGGGGAGGCTGAAATGCTGATTTGAGTGTGATGTCGTGATTCTCAAAGTCAGCAAACCTTTCCTGTATTCTCCAATCGATTATCCGTGCAGGAAAACCTTCATGTTTTCCTGTCACGGAAGGTGCACTATCTATACATATGCTCACTAAATTGACCAAATTCAGTCCAGTTTCACAAAATTTACCTCTTCAACTATGTTGAAGATCACAACATTTACCTTGAAAGTTGTTAAAGGTATCTGTGCCCTGTGTTCTGTTCACATTAGAGCTCAAAGTGAGTAATTCTTCACAGCAAAGAAAATCTTCTGACCTGAAGGAAGCACCAAGTTAAAAAAACCTGCACCGAGTTAACAGTATCCGTTGATTCATCTAAAGTGACTGAATAACATATTTTCCTTCTGAAGTGCTGCCTGAAGTTTAAGGCTAACTCCTGCTGCCAATCATTGTACTTATCCTTGAAAGAGGCAGTTATTTGTACTTTGAAATGCCTTCGGAGTCTAAGCACCCCATAACTGCGACAATGCATTCTTTAACAATTTTTGCATCACTGAATGGCTTCCTTTTCTTCCTGGGTATACCAGCTGTTTTGTAAGTTGCTTCAGTGACATTGTTTCCAGCTCTTATTGCTGCATGAAAAACATCGCCTTTGCTTTTGCATTTCATCTTTTAATTTCTGCAATACAACCTTTCATGACTCTACCTTTAATTTAAAATATTTGTGGCCCTTATGAGTGTCATAATGCTGATGAGCATGGAATTTCGTTAATGTTTTCATTACAGTATCACAAAGCAAGCACATCATCTTAACTTTAGTAGAAATAAGATACTACTACAATTCCCAATCCTCATTAAAAAATCTGTTTTCTTCCTTCAGCTTTCTCTTAATGGGCTGGTAAGCAGGCAGTATGGGAAAATGCTATTGAGCTTTGCAACAACTATTCACAAATTCCACTTCAAAAAGAAACACAGTGCACCACTGTCAAAAGCTAAGGAAAGACTGGTGTACTTGACCTTCATAAACTCTTGCCAACCAGCCTAGTGCAATAGTGGTGCCAGTCAGGCAGGGGGAGTTACAAATAAATCACGAGTGTAGCAGCCGTCACTAGTCAGCCCTTTAATGTTCCAATTGTGCTGGTCAGTCTGGGAGGATTAAATTGTTGAGGATTTACTTTATTCTTTGATATTTTGAATATGTTCATTTAAAAAATAAAACTAAAATATAGGCTCGGCGCCTATGGCTCAAGTGGCTAAGGAGCCAGCCACATACACCTGAGCTGGCAGGTTCGGATCCAGCCCAGGCCCGCCAAACAACAATGACGGCTGCAACCAAAAAATGGCCAGGCGTTGTGGCGGGCACCTGTAGTCCCAGCTACTTGGGAGGCAGAGGCAGGAGAATCGCTTGAGCCCAGGAGTTGGAGGCTGCTGTGAGCTACACCACCACAGCACTCTATCCAGGGTGACAGCTTGAGGCTCTGTCTCAAAAAAAAAAAAACCCTAAAATATAAAAGATGGACAAAAATGTATTAAGAAAAATTAAAAGATCAGTAAACTTGGGATTCAACCAAAAGGCTGTACTTCAGGACCTAGAAGGTCACATGTGGCTACAAGGAAGCAGGTTCCCCACCCCTGTCTTACACTTTTTTTTCTTTTGTTTTCATTTTTTTATTTTATTTTATTATCTTTATCATTAAATCATAGCTGTGTACAATAGTGCAATCAAGGGGTACAATGTGCTGGTTTCCTTACACTTTTTGCTAAATAGAATCATATAGCTTTTTGCGGGGTTTTTTTTCAGGGAGGCATCTGGCTTCTTTAACTCACTCTTATTATTTGGAGATTCATCCATGTTTTCATATATACCAATAGTTCATTTTTAATTTTTGATTACAGATTAGTCTTCCACTATAGGAATATGTTGTATGCCCCAGTTTGTTTATCCATTCACTTGTTGATAAACAGTTGGGTGATTTTCGGTTTGGGGCTGTTACAAATAAAGCTATATGAATATTCATGCACAATTCTTTGTATGAACATATATGCTATGGTATCTTTTCTTTTGGGTGAATGTCTAGGAATGGAATGGCTGTGCATTTAGCTTTTGCAAAAAAATGAAAAATTATTTTCCAAAATAGTAAAACTATTTTATAATCTCCCCAGGAGAGCGTGAAAGTCTCAGTTTTCCAAATCCCGCCAATTTCTGCTTATTTGTCAAGTAGTATATGCACATGCTTCTTTCACGAAGTGTCTGTTTAAACCTTTTGCCCAATTTTTGATTGGGTTATTTGTGTTCTTGTTGTTGAGTTTGAGAGGTCTGTATGCATTCTGGATATATTCTCTTTATCAGATACTTGCTTTATCTGTGTCTCGACTCTTCCCCCTCTAAACACGGTCTTAACAATTTTTCATTTTGATAAAGCCTCAGTTACCTAATAGTTATTTTATGGATCATGCTTTTGGTGTCATAGCTAAGAAATCTCGGCCTAACTCAAGAAAATAAAGTTTCTCATATTGTTTCTGGAGTTTTACAGTTTTAGCTTTACATTCAGGTCTGTAATCCTTAATATTATGTATTTGGTAAGAGGTATGGATCAAAGCTATATTTTTTCCCTCCATATAGCTATTCACTTATTCTGGTTCCATTTCTTGTAAAAACCTTACTTTCTCCATCGAGTTGCATCTGTCCTATGCTGAAAAACAAGAGTCTATATCTGAGCGGATCTAGTTCTGTCTCCTCTATTCTGTTCTATTGATCTGTTTGTCTGTTTTTATCACACAGCCCGGGTTACGGTGGGTTTATAATAAAGCTTATAATCTCATAGTGTCACTCCTCTGAGTTTATCTTTTCGGTCATTTGGTACTTTAGGTCATTTGCATTTCCATGTGATTTTAGAATCAGTTTGCCAATTGCTACAAAAAAATCATACCATTAGATGTGAAAACATGTTGAATGTGTGGCAGATTCGATTTGAAAATGTGTTGAATGTGTAGCATAAGGAAAAATGGCATCTTAATAGAATAATATCAAGACTTCCAATTCATTAACACAGTATATTTATTTCTTTAGTTAATTTCATTTCTTACAGTTTTCTGTGTATAAGTTGTGGCATCTTTTTCTTTTTCACATTAATTCCTAACAGCTTCATATTTTTTATCCTTCTCAAAATAGCTTTAACTTTTAAATTCATTTTCCAAATATTCATTGCCAGTTTATAACTGTATAATACAGTTTGGTATATTGATCTTATTTTCCATCATTTTACCAAATTTACTTCCCAGTTTAGGGAGCTTTCTGGCAGACTCCACTAGATTTTTTTACATAGATATTCATGATGCTTGCAAACATGAGTTTTACTTCTTTCCTCCGTCCTAGACGACTTTTTTCTTGCCATACTTCACTAGCTAAAACTGCAGTGTAACATTGCAGTGATCAGGACTTAGCTAGGCCCTAGGAGGGGCCTCTGCAGCTCTCCAGAGATCTCTTGGGAAGGCCCTCTGTAGATCTCTGGAGTTCTCCTTTATGCCCTTTTCTCTTCTTAGAATTTCTGAGAACTTCAGCACTTGACCTCAGACTCTCAGCTTCACATCCTCGCACCAGGAGTATGCCAGGCTCTCCCTTGGTTTCCTGCACTCTGGCCTGAAAATCGTCCAAAGAGAAGTTGGAGCAATCACAGTCCCTACCCTGTTTTTAATCCCATTCAGTGCTTGACGTACAATGTCTCGAAAACCATTGTTACATATATTTTGCCCATTTTTTTTAGTTGTTTCATGCAGGAGTATGAATCCATTCTTTTTAACTTCATTTTATTCAGAAGTAGAAGTCGTTAAATATTTATTTTATTGCACACAAAAATAAAATCATGTTTATAATGCAAATAGAGTAATATAATTTTCTTTTTAGATAATTTTAAGTTTAAAAAGATCATTTTTCTCTGATTGTATCTGAAGCCCGTACACTGTACCCCATGACTGAATTATTGTACACAGATATGATTCAATAAAAAAAATAAAATAAAATAAAAAGATCATTTTTCAAAGAAAAAATATTTTTATGATATGTATGTATTTGTGTATGTTTGTGTATATATATTTTATGTATATTTTATATATATAATGGCACATTAAACTGATACGGCATAAAAACTGAAGATACTACTAAAATCTCTAAGTTTGGGAAACACTATAATAGGGATTAAATAAAAGGAGACGGCTTACACTAGAAGTAAATCAACAGGAAAGGTACAAATGACTCTAAGCAAGAAAGCTATTCATCTGGATGCCTTAAAAGTAATATGAGCCTGTTTAGTGTAGGGACAAAGGAGCAGCCCTCAGTAACTATCGCACTAAAGAACAAAGGATAACTAATTGCTACTCCTACAGATAATTTTGGGTTTTAAAAAAAGTTTGAACTATGTTCAGAATACCTTGCTAAAGTGAGTAATCATAGTATATTTTAGAAACAACAAATATTGAAATCATTTTAACAAATACGTGTTAAAATTTTCACTTTAAACTAGACGTCTTAGGGATGTGCTATTAGAACACCTTAATAATGTTTCTTGACAACTACAGAACATTATTATTACTTCTTAGAAGGTTAAGAGTTGCTAAAAGAAAAACTTAAAGTAAATAAATTTAATAGAGTTTATCTGAGCAAAGATGATTCATAGATCGGGTAGCGCTCAACCTCAGAAAATTCAGAGTGGGTTGTGTAGACACAGAAAATGCACGGGATTGGTTTAGCTTGGCAAGGCCTTCATTAGGGGTTAGTTGGTAGTTTCTGCCTGGGAAAGTCTCCAGTTGGGTTTTACTGTTTACATGGGCTCCAGTCTGCTTACATAGGAACTGGAGCCTTATCAGGTTAATGGCCTCCCTTTGGCATTAAAAAAACAAAACAAAACAGGTAATTTGGTGCGCTAGGGCAAATGTGGAACAATGTCATTGGATTCGATGGCCCAAAGAGGGAGTAGCTCAGAAGTGTTCAGGTAGCCTGGTGATCTGTCAGAGGTGCTGGTGAAGATGGGACGGGGGAAGTGGAACAAAACCTGAGCTCACCAGGGAAGACACCTTCCCAGACGGCACAAAGACTATGAAGAGCCTGAAAGTAGTGCCTTCTGAAGCCCCAGAGGGAGATTTTTTCTTTTCTTTTCTTTTTTTTTTTTTTTTTGAAGACAGAGTCTCACTTTGTTGCTCTTGGCCGAGTGCCATGGCATCACAGCTCACAGCAACCTCAAACTCTTGGGCTCAAGCCATCCTCTTGCCTCAGCCTCCTGAGTAGAATAGCTGGGACTATGGGTGCCCACCACAATGCCCAGCTGTTTTTAGAGAAAGGGTCTTTCTCGCTCCTGCTCAGACTGGTTTCTGAACTCCTGAGCTCAGGTCTGCCTTGGGCTCCCAGAGTGTTAGTCCAGGATTACAGGCGTGAGCCATGGCACCCAGCCCTACTTTGTATTACTTTTCCTGGAATGACAAGTGCCTCATTGAAACTGTGTGTATAAGAATCATTGCAGAGGGATGCTTTAAACCCTGCAAAGCTGCTTAATAATGAAAGTAAATGTTTATTTATAATTTTATAGTTAAGAAAGTATTTGATCACATCTTACCTCAACGTTAATAGAAAGAGAGAGAGATATACAAATGCTAAGTGGCAAAACATGGAAATGAAAATAGACCTTTATTTCCCAAGCAGGTGGTGCTATTTCTAATACCCAAAAATTAGTGAGGTCTCATACCTAATCCCTCTTTTGGTCTTCTGGTAGGGTGAAAAAACATAACCTAACTCATCTGGCAGGCATGAGAGGTGTTATACCTAAGTAGATTTCATATATATGGTTTATTTTATTTTATTTTTTTTCCCTGAATGAATTTTATTTTTTTTTAAATTATTTTTTATTGAGTCATAACTGTGTACAATAATTCAGTCAAGGAGTACAGTGTGTGGGCTTCACATACAATCGGAGATATTTTTATCAACCTGATTAATATAACATTCATGATGTTTTCTCATTTACTATGTGAAAACAATTTTGATCCGTATTTAGAAGATTTCTCCTGACTCTTCGAAGGCTACAACCCACTTATTGGACCTTTTCGATTCTTAATTTGAATATAAAGCCCCTCAGTTTGTATTTGGCTTGTAAAATTACCACCTCCTTTAGCTATTTAGAAAATTCCTTGTCTGAAGCCAAAGGTAATATGGAAAACTTTTATTCTGTTGGTTATAAACATGTCTTTATGTCGGGTGAGAATATTTAAGAATAATAGATGACAACTGAGGACATCTAAGAGTTGACTCTGGAATTGAGGTGGAGATGCAGAGGTGGCTTCTGTAGCTGTTGCTCTTTCTGTTTACAGAGATCCACAGCAGCACTTGGCAGAGCAGATGGAGCATTCTTGGCATCTGCTAGTAAGAGAAATACCCTAGGAAGAGAAATACCTTCACTCCTAGGTCTTCTGTGTTTCTCTGCTTTTTGGCCCTATCCCTAAAACCTATATATTAGAGAGTAATAAGTTAAACACTGCAGGGATTGATTATTTAGATTGCCTTTGCCTTCACTGGCCTTTCAGAATGGGTGGTCACATCCAAGATCTGGGATTGGATCACCTCAGCACCTGGAGAATGAGAGCAGGCTAAGAAGGAAGGTAGAGAAAGGAATCCCATAACCTGAACAGCAGGTGGGAAGTTAGTGTCCAAACCCTGAAGGTTTTCTCTCTAACTCTGGGCCTGACAGTTATTGCTTAAAAAAGATTGTACTATGTTCCTCGCTAAGTTGCATTCATAGTCCTTGGATGTGATACAGAGTTGTTAAGACTATTAGTTCTTAATAATGGTACAACCGTTGCTTAATAGCTCAACAGGTCTCAGGTGGGGGTTCTGGCATCATTTGGTCACAGAGTGTATGAACACTGACGGGTTCTTTGGAGGGCTCCCATAGGAACCAAGCAAGTCTGTGGTGTGGGTCTGGGACACTGTGCAGGGCTTGGCTCTCTCCTTCCTGTGATGCCTCCTCGTGGACCTCAAGGCTTGGTTAGTATGTCAGGAATTTGTTCTTTGATCTCTCCATCTTGTTTTCCCACTCCTCACCAATAGTCAGGCCATGCACATGCCCACTTAGAACACTGTTTTTTCCAGCCATCTCTTTTGCTTTCAGCAATTTCTGGTATCATTGCCATACTTTTCTAGGTTTTCTTCCTAAAGGAGTTTATCGTAAATGAAGGAAAATTTGAGAACGTGAGTTGTTCTAACTCTGCTTGCTCAAGAGTTGATTATTTCAGGTACTAGGAAAGGCTGATGATGGATTCTTTGCAATTAGTTGCCACACTTCTCCACATGGGAACTCTAGAGCCTATGGGCATTTCCAGGGCTCCAGCTCAGGGTCTGTCTGTCCACTTTCCTGAGGACTGTGTTAAAATTGTTTTTATAGCTTCCTGACCTATGAGCACTCAGAGTGGGCACTGAGGCCTTTCTTCTTCCCTCAGCAAATATGAGAATCCTTATGAGGATTTTGATCAACCAAATAAGGTATCTGCTTCATTTTTAGGGTGATTTTTGCTACCACCTATTCTTGCCCCTTGATCGTTCCAGAAGTGTTAGTGTGTCTGTGCCCTGCCAGAGAAGGCATATGGTTGAACAGGGGCTCCTTATCAGACAGTGCCACCTGCCAGGGTGTCACGGCTGCTTCCTCCTGGCCTCCTCCCTAATTTCTGGATAGGTAGCTTCTTCTCTGGTCTTGCTGCAAACTGGCCTGTTCTTTTGGGGAATTTGTTTCCTATGGATTATAATCAGAAATTACTGCCTTTGTCAGCCAGTCTTTTGAGGCTTGGAGAAGGGAGGAGCTAAGGAGTTTAAGAACAGATTAATCTCTTAATTTTGCTTGGACTTAGTCTATCTTTTTAGTGGTCCCTTCAAGTCAGGCAGGCCTATACCTGCCCTTGAAGGATGTGAGGCCAAACACCATAGAGGTTCACTGCTCTCCTAAGCTCTGCCCCTTTGCAGCCATTCAGGGTGCCATGGGTGGAAACTTTAGAGGGTGCTGGCTTGATGCCTTAGGGCCTCCCAGGCTGGAAGTAGAAGGTACCATGGCTTGGCCCTTTGAAAGATAAGAGAGCAAGAGGTCCCAGGAGTGACCACTGTTGCCAGCAGTGGTATATTCTGTATATTCTCCAGAGCCAGCTCCAGGGAGTTAATTGATGTGTTTTCTTCTTTCTGGAAACTGGTAGTTAACCTTGCACAGGTGCTTCCTTTCTGAAAGCTTCCTATAAGCTTAGTGCATAATCTAGTTTCTCCCTTTTCTTCCCTTTCAGCTGACAGCTCTGACAACTCTGATTTGGAAGATGACATCATCTTATCTCTGAATGAGTGAGGAGCCATCACCACTTGGAAGAGATTCTTGGCAGGCGAGAAACTGAGTCAGATGAATTCAGAATTCTTTCCCTTCCCTTTCT
>CAUYRH010026463.1:0-57877 GCA_963574655.1 Perodicticus potto
TGCTTGCTCCATTCTGTTGCTGAGGGATTCTATTGTGTTTCTCAGATTTTTGAGGGTTGTAACTTCTTGTCTCAATGTGTCAAAATCTTTGGTCATTTGGTCTTTGAATTCCTTTACTTCTTCTTCTTTTTTTTTTTTGTAGAGACAGAGTCTCACTTTATCGCCCTCAGTAGAGTGCCCTGGTGTCACACAACTCACAGTAACCTCCAACTCCAGGGCTTAGGCGATTCTCTTGCCTCAGCCTCCCTAGTAGCTGGGACTACAGGCGCCCACCACAACGCCCGGCTATTTTCTGTTTTTGCAGTTCGCCCAAGGCCAGGTTTCAACCTGCCACCTTCGGTATATGGGACCGGCGCCCTACTCAATGAGCCACAGGTGCCGCCCCGAATTCCTTTACTTCTTGAGACAATTTTTGAAATGCACTCTGAATTTCTAAATCCAACTTTTCCTCTATTTTATTAATCTTGTTTGCAATCCAAATTCTGAATTCGATTTCTGACATCTCAGCCATCTGCTTATGCATAGCATCATCATTTGTGTCCACCAAATTGTTCCTTGGGAGGGTTGATCTACTCTGGTTGTTCATGTTTCCAGACCTTTTCTGTTGATTCCACCCCATGATTAATTTTACACCGTTTAGCTGGATGAGCAGATAAGGACACACTGGGCTGGGGGTTCTAGGAGTAGTGATTGACCAGTCCTTTGCTTGAAAGCTGGGACTGGTGTCTATACCTTTTCACCTAGAGTTTTGCCAAGGACCCATACAGTGCTACTGCTTGTGAAACTGGGGTCCTTCTTGGTGTGGTAGGGTTAAGTGGCTCCGTCTTATTTTCAGCTGGTCTCATCTCACCCTAGAAAATCAGTTACTCTGGATTGAAATCTGAGCTGTGGAGAAATACCAGCAGTTAAGTCACCATGCCCCCCACAGTGAACAATTGGAAAAGGAAAATCAAACCTTCCCACTACCACACACCCAGGGTACTATTTTTGATTGGCCCATTTGAAGAGGTCCTAATCAATTGTCCCAGCCAGCACTGGTCTCAAATGGAAGTGTTAAAAAGTCTCTGGCAACTAGATAGCAGGTATCTGCTGGAAGCTCTAGTATAATTCACTCCGGTGCTCTGTGAGCTCACGAGGGCCCCCCCAGCAAGTAGATTAGTCTGGGAAGGTTGATGCCTCCTTTCCCTCCTTGCCCCTCTGTCACACCCAGTCGGTGGTAACTCCACAGGGCTGTGATCAAGTTTCCTCCAATGAGCAGATGCTCCAGAGGTATGTTCCTGCCTGGGTCACAGGGAGGTCTGTAGCTCCTCAGCCAGTCCCCACTCCCTGTCACTGGCAGGGGGAGGTGAGGCCTGATAACCTGGGTACTTGATAGAGGCTGGGGCAATTCACTCAGTTCCCGCTTGTCCCTGATTAATGTTGCTGATAGTACAGAACAAGTTCACAGAATTTGTTTCTGTCACAGCTATTTTCCCCTGATCAGACGTTGGGCTGCAAATAGGTCTGACTCAGACTGTGAGTTCCAGCCCTTTGTCTCAGCTTTCATCCCCTGAGGGCCAGGTGAGTCTGAAGCTAAGTAAAGCAGCTTCCGCACTGGGAGTCGGCTGACTCTACTCCATTCTAATCCCCGCACTCTGTCATCCCGGCCCAGCCATATCCTTCACATGCCTGGTCCGCTCTGCTGGTGGCTGCCACCAGAGAAGCCTCCCAGCTTCCCCTGGCTGCCAAGAGAGGCTGGGAGTGTCTCCTGAAAACATCCCCAGGGGTGTGAGCCCCCCTGCCATTGTTCCCACAGCTTGGCCTCCTCTCGGCTCCCTTCCCTCTCCACTCCTGAGCCTGAAAATCAGCACAGATCAGCAACAGTCCATGCCCTATCCACAACCTTGAGAAAATGTCCAAGAATCTGGACTCCGTGGGGGACAGGCCTCCAGACCTCAAGGTGAGAGTGGAGGGGAGTGCCTGCCAGGAGTTCAAACTTGAGGGTAGAGAATATATACAGTTTTATACAGCTTTATGCCTGGCAGGAGAGGGCCGTGGCACCCTAGTAAGGGAAGGAGGTCTGGTTTTTAGAGGGTCTCTCCCATGGGGTAGACTGGGAGGACATCTGAACTGTGCTGGCTTGTTTGTATGGAGGTATGGAGTATACTGCGAGCTGCTCTCATGGGGGAGGGGACTCCCATCTGCTTGGTGATGTGCTCTGTACCTTTTTGTTTGTGTCCTTGAGGCCTCGGGTTGCCCCAGCAGGGTTGATGTGCATTTTTCGACCTTGTCTTTTGGCTCAGATCCAAACCATTGGCTTTCTTGCTAAATTTCTGTCCTTTAACTCTCCTTCTGGATGGGGGCCTCTGAGGAAAGCTGGCTACAGACCTCCATCTTGGCTATTCCCCATTTTTTTCTCTTTTTATTGTAATAAAACAGACATAACATAAAATTTTACAATTTTAACTATTTTAAATGCACAGATCAGCAACATTAAGTACACTGGTGTTGAGTAACCATCATCATCACCCATCTCCAAAAGCTTTTCATCTTCCCCAACTGAAACTCTGTACCCAGGAAAACTTAATTCCCCACTTTTTCCCCCCATCCCATTCTACAATCCCCATTCTACCTTTTGTACTCTAGGAACCACATATAAGAGGAATCATACAATATTTGTCTTTTTGTGACTGGCTCATTTCACTTAGCATAGTGTCCTCAAGTTTCACCCATGATGTAGAATATGTCAAAAATTTCCTTCCTTTTTAGGGAAGGAATCATATTTTCTTGTGTGTTTATATACATTTTGTTTGCCCATTTGCCAACTCATATCACTCAGATTGTTTCCGTCCTTCAGCTTTTGTGAATAGTGCTGCTATGAACATGGTTCTTCATCTGATTTATCTTTTAAGAAAAGGATTTTTCCCAATTTACAGGTAGTCCATTGATCCATCTCTGGTACTAGCTAGACTGATTCTCTTTTCCAGCACCTCTTTGTGTTCTTAATATGGCACAAAAAATGTCAGACCTTACCCCAGTTTTCTCAGCTGTTATAGTAGATGAATTTTCAATAAGCTAAAAAACACTGAAAAGCTGCATGCCAGGTACTTGTCAGGGTGAAATCTGAAATTAATGTACCTCAGTAGCCTTCAAAAGATGAGTTGAGAAATATGCATTATTAAATGAGAGGTGCTTGAAGGCTCACTGCTTCCCATGTAGTCCCAAGTTAAGCTACAGCACCATGGAGTCACTGGCAGACACTGCTGTAGCCTCCATAAAAGTGATCTCACAGAATGACGCTGTGGTGAAGGGGCTAGCTTAGCTTTAGTTTTCTTCCTGCTCAGGGTCTAGTGAGAGCTCCACTTGTGGGGATCTTTCCATTGAGGGAGGTGGGGCTTTGTTGGGATTCCTCTCAAATAGGGTGGGTGTTTAGATGATGTGAGAGAAAAAAAGAGAGTAAGAGAGAAAAAGAGAGAGAGAGATCCTAGAAAATAAGAAGGAATTGAAGTAGCATGGTGGCCTTATTCCTATTGAAAAAGCATGGGCAGCAGAGAAACAATCCGTAATTAAAGTCATGCATGACTATCAAATGCCACCCACCAAAATGTGCCATTTTTTGGAGAAATTGTAGCTGCAGAGGTGTTGTGTCCACAGAACTAGGATAGAGGGGAAAAGAGTGCTAGGATTCTTAACCACTGAATTGCCAGCTGTTTTTGTTCACTTCCTTATCTCACTCAGCTCCCAAGAAAAACAATAATAACATCAAAAATCTTGACAGGTAAATGAATCGTTCTGTAGTTTTCTCCCTTAGAAAATAAAACACAGGGACTCTTTCTGCTTTTCCAGTTACCATTTTAGACCAGAAGCAGGCATAAGCAGTGTCCTCCATGGCTTCTCTCTTAGGGTCCCCTTCAGTTCCATCTTATTCTTCTAAGAGAGCGATGAGAGATTTCTACCCAGCTTGAAGAAGATGTTGAACTCACCTATTTTATCAACCAAATAAATAGGAAGTAAGAAAAGAAAATGCAAGGGAAAGGAAGGGAAGGGAAGGGAAAGGAAGGGGTGGTGAGAGGAGAGGAAGGGAGGGGAGGGCAAGAGGGAAGATAGAGGAAGGGGAAGGATGGAAAGTGCTATAGCTTGAATATCTCCTTTCAAACCTCGTGTTGAAATTTAACCTCTGTTGTGATGGTATTAAGGGGTAGGACCTTTAAGAGGTGATTAGGTCATGAAGGCTCTAACCTCATGGATGGATTTATTCTATTATTGGGATAGTGATTAGTTATCCTAGAATTTTGGCCCCCTTTTCTCTCTCTCTCTCACATGCTGTTAACTGCTCTTGCTCTTGTCTTATGATTCCTTCTGCCAGGTCATGATGCAGCAAGAAGTTTTCCACCAGATACATCCTCTCAATCTTGGACTTCCCAACCTCCAAAACCATTAGCCAAATAAATCTCTCCTCCTCAGAAATTACCAATAATAACAGTCTTTGTCAATAGCAGTCTACGGTATCTCATTATAACAGGAGAAAACAAACTAACACAGGAGGGAAAGAAAAGCAAAACAAAAAAAAAATAAATCCAAAAGAGGCAAGGACTTTTGAGGAAGCTTCAAGGAAGAAAGCACATTTAATCTTGTTGCTCCTTCTGCATGAAACTTAGATTTATGGTAGTCTTATTTGTGTAGGTTTAGGCACATCTTTGTAGACATCAAGTCCTTTGTCCCTTTCGCAAAGCACATTTTATGATTTGGAGGTCAGGTTTCATTGAAGATTGCACATGTGAAATAGATGAGAAAATTTCCACTCCATAGCTCCGCTCCCCACCATAGCAAACTGCCTCAAACATCTGCATCCAACAAGGCGATTTTTCCTGGTTACCTCTCCTGTCCTTAGTATCACGCTCATTTGTCTGAACTCTGCTTCCAACTTTGTAACTAATAGAGCTGTAGTCCTTAGAATGTGGTTTACTGACCATCTGTTGTTCCCTGGCTATGAACTTCAGTGGGGGGAGATCCTCCCACACTGACACCAAGTGGCTTAAAAAATATTCTTCAACGTGATAAAGGGCTGTCCTTCAGAAGAGTTCAAGTAAACACAGATTTATTCATTTTGCTATATATCAAAAGCCTCACCTCCTCATTCAGTGGGCTAAAAATTTCACTCTGCCTTAGGTCAGTTTGAAAAAAAATTATCTGAAGCCTAAATATCTAAAATGCTTTAGATTTACCAAGGATCTGACTCAAATACAGTTCCAAGAGTAAAGCTTATCTAAAGCTTTTGATACTTCCCCCTCTTTATATTCTCACAATATGAAAGTGTGTTGTCACAATGAGACTTTCTGCCTAAAGCTGTAGAAAAAGGAAATAAACAAGTCAGAAGTTTTCAACCGTATTCATGACAGAGGGTTTCTTTTCCTTCTGTAATATAGGTAATACCTGATATTCTCATGGTGTGTATGAACACTTTAAATCTGTACAAAGTATGTGGTTACCAGCTCTATTTTCATGCTCTCCAAGTAACCTTCAAATGACAATGTGACTTCTCCTGTAGATAGTCATACTAGGAAGGGAAACACTGATATGCTGATACAAAGATCTTGTGGCCCCCTTGCCTATTCTAAATCTTTCTATAAATAAACATGTTGGTGGAGAGGCAATAAATTCTCTTGTCAATCTGTGAGTTTGGTTCACATGGGATAATCCCTTCAGCTCACTAAACTGTGCTTGCACTAAGGAGATCACATTTCTAGATCTACAAAGCTGTGTATTCTACCATAATGCTCAAGGATCAAGATGACTTCATCTACTTCTACCCTATAAAGTCCTACAAGTGGATGACAGGCTTTTTGAACAATAACAATGTTTGTCATTTATCAACCACTTACTATATACCAGGCATTATTATTATTCTACATACCCTCCTATGAAAAAAGAAAATTAACTTAATCCTCACAACATTCCTATGCGATAAGTATTATAATAGTGACCAGATGAAAAAAGCCAAGGCACAAAGAAGTAAAGAAGTTAATTAGCTTGCCTTAGCAATAGAGTCAAGATTCAATCCTAGGGTCTTAGCAGTAGAGTCAAGATTCAATCCTAGGCAGCTTGGCTCCTGAACTTGCATTCTAAAGTCTTGTACTATGTTGTCTTTAGGGATTGATGACATTTTAATTTTTGTTCTAAAACTGTAATATTTTGGATAGAGTACAAGTAGCATATCTAAAAATTTTTCATCTGAAGTCTTTGGAGAAGCTGTGTCTAGTAGCTTAGAGTTGTTTGATACCAGAAAGGTATGCTAGGTTGTTCTGTATGCTATGTACCAAAGTCATATCTTTAGTGTGAGACCTGACCAAGGAGACTTAGCCAAAAATCCATATGGATGTTGAAAGATTATTTCAGGGAAACACTTTTCCTTAATTGGCTCAATCGTTCTAGAGCTGCCTTTCTCTTCCTAGCTCCTCACCAGTTACTTGTGATACCTGCATTGACAGACACCACATATGTGGCAGGGAGTGTGGAGAGTGAGCTGCTAACATCCAGTCTTGTCATGTCAAGGGGATGGATGACAATGCAGAGAACCCATCATCCACAGTCTTCTTCCCCAATTGTTCTCCCATGTTCAGCATGAGTCAGGCATTCTGACTTATAAGAAGACCCTGGCTGGAGAGTACATCGTGTTGTCATCCACAAAACTTATGGCATACACTGGAGTCTGGCTCATTGTATCCATTCTTTCTTTGTTATTTTATAGCAAATGATGGAGAATTCCAAAGTTAGATGCCATCACATTCCCACAACGGAAGCCCAGGCTACCACAAACCAGAGTGAAGCCTGGGCTGAGATGTCCCCATCAATATTGAACTCATTTCTCCTAAAGGAATTTTCTAAAAGCCAAATTATTTGATTAGAGACTCTCTGCTAGAGGCATCTGGGGTCACTCTTTATATATCCCTCCCAAATCACCAAGTCCACCCTAAGTTTTACTGCTTCTCTTTCAGTGTTTTCATATCTAATTGTACCTTTAGTGGTATTGGAATATAGGATTTCTGTAGCTAGAAATAGTTTTCATCAATAACAAGTTGTGTCACAAAAATTTAGTATAAAGAAGAACCCATTCTACAATGTAATGTGCAGCTTCCTTCGGGTTGTGCTTGAGAACAAAGCCTGGTGCTACCTGGCCTGGCCCCAGTTTCTGCCTCCCCTCTTCTTCAGTCTCCAGCCATTGTTTAGCCTCTTTGACCCACTGCACTGGCCCTACTGTGTCTGCCTGACCATATATCAGCCTAGCGAATTCTCTCCTCATCTTGAACCAAGAATTCTTTCCTGACTCTCCTGTTGCCTAGAACTCTCTTATTATCCCACAACCTCCCTAAACTTCAGCAGAAGATGACCCTTCTTTCCCAGTTGCTGCTTGCCTAGCCTCTCAAGGAGAACAGAGCTCCCTGCCTTTTTTTTCTTGCATTGACCATATTTTTTGAATGACTCATTAATTTTTATTTCACGATCTCAGTCCTAGAGGCAAAAATGTCCTTAAGTGAGATGGACAACTCCCCACCTTTCCATTTTCATCCTCAAAACAACTTGGGATCCTAGCCTTTATGGGTGAATTATAAATGATTTACCATTATGGATGATGAGTTTGATTCCATTAAAGTTGCATGTATTGAATGTTTTGCTGCTTATAAAATAATATAAATTTATCACAAAAATTGTTTTTAAATGTAAATATGTGTAAGAGAAAAAAGTGAGAATTCTTATTCACATCCACATGAGACAACTGCTATTAACAGTTTGGCATATATGGTTGCATGAGTATATGTAAAATATACAGATGCTTCTCAACTTATGATATGATTATATTTTGATAAACCCATCATAAGATTGAAAGTATCAAAAGTTGAAAATGTATTCCTAAACTACCAAACATCACAGCTTAGCATAGCCTACGTTGAATATGCCCACATTATATTAGCTTTCTTTACCCTAGAGTTTGGGCAAAATCACCTAACACAATACATATTTTAAAATAAAGTACTGAATAGCTCAGGTAATTTATTAAATACATTTTAATACTCATGTGCTGAAAGTGAAAAATAGAATTGTAAGGACACCATCGCAAAACTGAAAAAATGTAAGTTAAACCATCATTAAGTCAGGGACCATCTAATATATATAATACACATGATATATCCAAATATATGTAAAATTAATTTCTTAAAACTGTTCTGGAGTTTTCTATGTTATTTGGAAACTTGTATTTTTTTTTACTCAATAATACTTCTTAAATATGTTTCTCCTATAAACACTATAAATCTAGCTCATTCTGTAAAAGTCTGTACAGTGTTCCAATACATAAATATATGTTTATTTAGCAAATACGTAATGTTGAACTTTTGGTTTGTTTTTAATTAATTTGCTATAATAATTCACAGTGAACATCACTGGATATCTGTTGTTGCTTCCTTATGTAGGTATTCTATAGAGCTTATATTTTGAAAAATGGTAAAGATTTCTCAATCCAGGAATTGATTAACAAGCTGTGATATATATATTTGTGTATATATATATATATCATGGAATACTATTTCAGCCACTAGAAAAGATGAAGATTTTACATCTTTTGTATTAACTGGATGGAGCCGAAACACATTCTTCTTAGTAAAGCATCACAAGAATGGAGAAGCAAGAATCCAATGTACTCAATTCTGATATAAGGACAATGACCTACTACATGGTGGGGGGGTGGGGGAAAAGGGGAGTGGAGAGAGGGAAGGAGGGGGAGGGAGATGGATCACGGTGGGTGACACAAGTCTTGGAGGTAGGACACAATTATAAGAGGGACTTTACCTAACAAATGCAATCAGTGTAACCTGGTTCTCTGTACCCTCAATGAATCTCCAACAATAAAAAAAAAAAAAAAAAAAAAGATCTCTGAGCTTCAGTTTTCTTTTCCATAAAATGAGGATAACTTGCAGAAGATTGTGAGAATTAATTATGAAAATTAACATCTTAGTGGCCATGTGTCATTCACTCTAGCTCCCTGGGCTCTAAACTGCTACTGAAGTTGGTAATTTTTCATGTTATGGGTCTTTAGTAGCACTCAAAATGCCAGGTAGTCACCCTCCCAGACTCCTTTGCAACCAGGCAAAATCATATGACCCAGGCCTCCACCAATCAGATGCATTCATGGTACACTTAGACTTGGCAGCTTGCCATGAACAGGAACAAGTCTGGGAACAATCTCTTGCTCTTTGATAGCCTTGGCAGGAATGGTGAAGCAAGATCAATTTCTCATTAGAGAAACAGCAGTGGTGCCAACTGTATGTCAAGTGTGTGATGACTGACAGATGTAGGGGTGTCTTCATCAGAATAGCTTTCAGGCATGGTTTTGGACATTGTTTCTGGCAACTTAACCTCAAGCTTTGCTCTTCAGACATTCTGACAAATCTGAATTACTTAAAATCCTATGAATAAAGTCATTTTCAGTTAAATTAGCCAGGGACATTTTTTGTTGCTTGTAATTAAGAACACTGTCTGTTACATATGCATAGCTGTAAAATACCATATGAAGAGAAATAACATGGCAGATGCTCTTGGATGCCTCCCCAACAACCATTCTTTCTCTTCCTTGCTCACAGGGTAGGCATTTGACCCAATTTCAGCTAAAAGAAAAGACTTCTTGAGACTTCTGGGAAAGAGTTTTTATTCCTTCTTAATAAAAGAGTAGTAAGTGAAGAGAAAATCTTTTGTAGCTGCCCCCTACATTTCTGCCTGGGGTGCTGTGATATGACAATGAGTTGCTTATAGATCTGGCAGCCATTTTCTTACCATAATGGGGAGCCCAGAGACTGGGGATAAATGACAAAGCTAAACTATGTAAAGAGCCTTGGTTTGTGATGGAATTTCCAAAACAAACTTGAAATGCCTACTTGTAGATTATCTATTAAAATAAAAAATAATCACAATTTAAGACAATAGAAATCACGTTTTCTGTTACTTGCAGCTGAACACACCCTGACTGGTATAAGATATTTTGTGTATCTTTATAGCAGCTAAGAGGGGCTGGGCTAAGTGTATTGAAGTTTCAGAACCTCAACTATCTGACCCTATCTCCAATTGTAAAACAACCCCAAATTACTGATCACATCAAGATATTTTTAATCAAAAGAAAATTTTTGGATAGTTCAGCCTGTTAGTGTAGAAAGCCTAATCCTGCTGGTGTGCTCTTTGGGATACTATTAAATTGTCCCAAACTGACATAGGTCAAAGTAATCTTCCATACACTGGAAGTTAGCCTCATAAGGTTCTCTACTATAAGAATGTCTGGTATTCATAGTCTCTTAGTAAGCCTGTGGCTGACTTCCAGGTCTTGGGCTTATATCAGAAGACTGTCAACCCTATTGAAGATTATAGACAATTGTTCGGCTGGATGCTATTCAGCATTCTTTCACATTCACCATCTCATTGTAGCCTCAAAACAAGTTGATGAGTTAGTATTATTAATATATTTATTTAATAAAGCACAGAAAAATAACGTTCAGAGAGATAAAACAATATATTCCAAGTTTCACAGCTGGAGAGTTGTAGAAATGCCATACAAATCCATGCTTTTTCCTCTACCTCAGTGGTTCTGATTGGCTTCCACTGGAATATCTGGAGGAACATTCATAAACATTGATGCCTGGGTCACAGCCCTAAAGTTTCTAATGTCATGTTTCTGGAGGGAAACTTGAACAGTGGGATTTTTTAAAACAGGTATATAGAGGTGTACTTTACAAAGCATAAAATTCACCCATTTTAATAGTAAATTCAATTAAAAAAAAACCTATTTAAAGAACTGGGCAGCGACCACATCTAGTTTTATTATTTTATTGATATATAATAGCTGTACATATTTGTGTGGTACATGCATTCAATGCATAATGATCAAATTGAGATACTTGGGATATCCATCACCTCAAATATTTATGTTTTCTTTATATTGGAAACATTTCAATTCTTCTCTTCTAGGTGTTTTGAACTATGCATTACTGTTGATCCCCACACTGTACTATCTGGCACTAGGTTTTATTCCTCCTTTTTAACTATTTTTTTTTGTATCCACCGACAACCTCTTTTCTTCCTTTCTTCCCTCTTTTCTTCCTTCCTCCCCTCCTCCTAACCAGCCATTGGTAACCACCAATCAACTCTCTACCTCCATCAGAGTTACTTTCTTGGCTCCCACATATGAGTGAGATCACATGGCATTTGTTATTCTGTGCTTTGTTTATTTCCTTTAATGTAGTGTTCTCCGTTTCCATCCATGTTGCTGCAAATGACAGGGTTTCCTTCTCTCTTGTGGTTGAGTAGTATTCTATTGTGTATGTATATGTTTTCTTGATCCGTTCTTCTGTTAACGAATACTTGGGTTGATTCTATATCTGGGCTGTTGTGCAAGTGCTGCAGTAAACACAAGAGTGCAGATACTCGCATAACCTACTTTTTTTTTTTTTTTTGGCAGTTTTTGGCCAGGGCCAGGTTTGAACCCACCATCTCCGGTATTTGGGGCCAGCGCCCTACTCCTTTGAGCCACAGGTGCCACCCCTCCCATAACCTACTTTTAGAACATTTCCACCATCCAAAAAATTTCCTTGTTGCTTCTACCTGTATTTCCAGCGAGCTTTCTATCTACCTGGTTATCTTTATTCATATAAATAGAATCATAACATATATAGTCTTTTGCATCTGTTTCTTTCGCACCTCATGCATATTTTATATTGTCGAGGTGTCCCTTGTTATAGTGTGTTCCTTTTTATCACTGAGTAGTATTTCACTGTATAGATACAGGTAATACTATGTTTTGTTTATCCATTTAGCAGTTGATGGGCATTTGGGTTGTTTCCTGATTGGTGCAAATATGAATAATGGTGTCATGAACATTAGGGTAACATGCCTTTATGTGGAAATATGTTTACTTTTCTCTTGGGTGTATTTTGAGGAGTAGAATTGCTGGGTTATATGGTAAGTTTATGTTTAACTTTTTAAGAAATAGCCCAACTGTTTTTCAATTTGTGCCATTTTACATTCCTACCAGTCATGATGGAGGGTTCTGTTTTCTCCCTATCCTTGCTACAGTTGGTGTTGTCAGGATTCCTAATTTCAGCCATTCTAGTGAATACTTAGTTATGTGTTATGTTTTTGTGGTGTTAATTTGTATTTCCCTAATGACTAATGATATTGAATGCATTTGAAGTGCAAATTAGCCATTTGTTTATCTCCTTTGGTGAAACATCTATTTGAATCTTTTGCTCCTTTTAAAATTGAATTGTTTGTCTTCTTATTACTGGGCTGTAAGAGTTCTCTATATAATCTAGCAACAAGCATTTTATCAGAAAGATGATTTGCAGATATTTTCACCTAGACTGTGACTGACATTTTCATTCCTCATTGGTATTTTATGGAAATACAAACATTTTAAATTTTGATGTAACATAAAATTGTGTATTTTATGCTTTTGTGTCATATTTAAGGATTCTTTGGCCAACTAAAGTCATGAAGGGCTTCTCCTGTGCTTTCTTTCAGAAGTGTTGTAGTTTTAATGTTTATATTTAGGTCTATGGTCCATTTTTCTTTCTTTTTTTTTTTTAAGACAGAATTCTCACTATGTCACCCTGGGTAGAGTGCTCACAGCAACTTCCAGCATGTGGGATTAAGTGATTTTCTTGCCTCAGCCTCCCAAGTAGCTGGGACTACAGCTGCCCACCACAATGCCTGGCTTGTTTTTTTTTTTTTTTTTTTTTTGGTTGTAGTTGTCATTGTTGTTTGGCAGGCCCAGTCTGGATTCCTACCGACCAGCTCTGGTCTACGTGACAGGCACCCTTAGTCGCTAAGCTACGAGCGCCGAGCCAGGTCTATGGTCCATTTTGAGTTTATATTTGTGTGTATTGTAAGGTTTTACATATAAAGATTCAATCTTTTCAAAACCATGTATTGAAAATACTGCCTTTCTCCATTAAATTATCTTGGCATTTTTGTTGAATGGTTTAAAGTTCCCCTACTGCAGCTAACATTGAGATTCAAGTTGCCCGAAAGTGCTAGCATCCCTAAGTCTCTTCTGGCTTTTCCTATTGGACAAAGATCTTGGTATGTTCTAGAATCCAGAACATTTTTCTAGCCTGATAAAAGTCTTTGTAAGTTTTCCCTGGAATTTTTGCAAATGCTGTCACTATCTGTACAAAAACCTCCAGAGGGAACTGACTACATAAAAGCAATCTTAAATTGAAAATAACCACAACCTATACTTACAGAACTGTTCTATTATATCTGTGTGAGTCACACCCATGTCTGCTTTTTCCATTAGACTATGAGCTATTCAAAGGTAGGGATGTAATTTAATAAAAAAAAAAAATTGTCACTATGAATTGCTACCATTTGGGGTATCTGTAAGTTCCAGTGCTGTGCATTGTTCCTTATATTGTCTAATAAAATCATCATTTCCCAAGACTACTAAGTTGTGTTTTACAGAGGTTAAATAACTTGCCCAAAGTCACAGTCAGTAAATGGCAGAGCCAGGATCCATCCCAGGGTAAGTCTGTAAAACCACAAAAAATAACAAGTGAGTGTTACTGGATAGCCATGTCCCTTACAGAAAATGGCTCTGAGTTCTCTGACCTGTTGCACACTAACAACATAATTTTAACTTTAGAAGCTGCATATGTAGTCAAAACAAGTGAGTAGGATAAGCAGGCAGAAACCTAGACTTGGGTAAGTTACCAGCCACTTGCAATGCACAATCCTGTATTCCTTCATTTTCAAACATGGAACCCATGCAATTCCTGCCCCTCATGCTGACACTACATTCCTACACACGAGGCTATACCTTTGCTCCACTCAAAAATAGGGCCCTCTGGCTCGGCGCCTGTGGCTCAACGAGCTAAGGCACCAGCCACGTATGCCTGAGCTGGCGGGTTCGAATCCAGCCCTGGCTGGCCAAACAACAATGACAGCTGCAACCAAAAAATGGCTGGGCGTTGTGGCTGGCACCTGTGGTCCCAGCTACTTGGGAGGCAGAGGCAGGAGACTTGCTTGAACCCAGGAATTGGAGGTTGCTGTGAGCTGTGATGCCACTGCACTCTATCCAGGGTGACAGCTTGAGTCTCTGTCTCAAAAAAAAAAAAAAAATAAGAGGGCCCTCTGACAGTTTCTTGTTAAGCACTATGTTATTTTGTGGAGCCAGGGTTGTCTGTACCAAGCAGCCAGTGCACAAAGGGATAGTGACCTCCATACCTGCTCTACTTGGTATGGCTTGTGCTGCTGCTATTCCCACCCTTGCCAGCTCCCACTGCCTTCCAGACCGTGCCTCTTGTTCATCTAGCCCACCAGACCAACCCAGCCTAGCCCTTCCTGCGCAGGCTTTGCATGGAGCTTCTGTGCCTCTGCTCAGGAAATTCGAAGAGGTTCCAGCCTATCTTTCCATAGGAAATAGCCTCAGCAGCTAACTCAGCCCACTGACTTCCAAGTAGTTACACTATCTTTCTAGCTCCCTCTGCCTACCTGTCAGCTCTGCAGGTCTGCCCTACCATTCTGTGCGTAAAACTGAGTGCTTTTCCTCTTAGCTTTTTTTGTTTTCTGATGGAAATCATGGGGCCCTGACTTCATCATGAGTCACAGTTCCAATAAGAGAATAGGCTGTCTTAAAATTCAGCCCTCATCAATTTATAAAAATGCAACTCAGGGTCCACATTAGTTATTGGGTGTAATGTAGGGGCACTCATGGGTCTGTGGTGACCAGTTGTGCTTTGCTGAAACTGATTTGTCCCAACAGTTTGTATACTTTGAAAATAGGAGCCACAAATGTGTGGGCAGTTGCCCAAATTAACGTGCCCAGTGACAAGATTAGGGCACTAATATTCAAGGGAAGCACTGTGATACGCTTGTTTATACAACCACCTACAATGTCCTCAGATTAAACTTAACATGAATTTTTCTGTGTGCTACAAACTTTGTCAGGAACACTCCCATTACATTCTGCTTGATCCCTCTGTGGAGTCTGATATTTTTGACCATTGCCTCCTCCTTGAAACTCCATCCTGCTCTGGTTTCTGCAGCAACAGCTCTCTGCTGGGTCCTTTCCTCCCCTCAAGTCACCCCTCTCT
Source organism: Perodicticus potto (assembly GCA_963574655.1). Lineage (NCBI taxonomy): Eukaryota > Metazoa > Chordata > Mammalia > Primates > Lorisidae > Perodicticus > Perodicticus potto. The sequence continues at coordinate 15,111 of CAUYRH010026463.1, forward strand.
CATCTCATCTCCTTCCTGGAGTCCTCTTTCTCTGGGGTTTGTCCCCAGCTGGAGAGGGATATAGTGTCTTGCCTTTGGGGTCATAGAAACTGGAGGATATGAATCAGGAATGGCCAGTATCTTTCCCCACATGTGAAAATCTGTTTCTAGAAGATGAGAATTAAGCCAAGCAGAGTAGAGACATGGAGATATGGGGTGCCTTGGCAGTAGCAAACTTCTAACGTCCAACAATTTCTCCCCCTTTGATTCTGTTAACCTCCAGTCTCTTCCCAATATACCCCTTCAATGCTTGAATCCCCTTTAATTACAACTTGAATCAACAAAAATGCAATCCCAACACATCCTTTAGCTTACATCATCCTAGGAACATGATTACTGTGATGGTTTTGCACAATGAAATAAAGATGCAGTCCAGGGTCTCAAAAAGGGGAGGCAAATGTCAGGGCCCAGAAATGATTATTCCAGACCACAGCTCGGAAAGTAGCACATTTTGCAATAATTCTTTGTTCCTGGATGGACTTTAAAAAATCAATCTACTCCTTGCCTCCAGCATAGCCCTCTGAGAAACTTGCAATCCTTCAGAAAGATGCCTATATTTGGATGCTGACTCAGCCAAAAAGAAAAAAAAAATTCTCCCAAGTAGTTTAATTCTGCAAGTTCCACCAGTGACTGACAGTGTTCTGGATTGGGAGCACTGTAACCGAAGGCAGCAAGTTGCCTGCTGTTATTTTCTGCTTTGTTCTAGTTTAATTGCTTTTGTACATGTGCCTATTACATGAAGAACTAAATGAAAACTCTACAGGACTAAAAATGGCACTTAAAATAGCATTACGTCTCTTCAGAGTCTCCTATTCAGTTCTATAGCTAGGCAGGTGTTTTACAGTAGAAGGAAAAGATTCTTTTAAAAAGTTACTGTGGATCTAGGGAAATGATAGAGACAATTTTCCCCCTTACTTATGCTACCCTTTCTTACCAAATTATCCCATGATAAAGACAGGTTCTGCCATGAGGCTCACCAATAAAAACTTCACATTTAATGATGGCAAAAGAGATATAAAGGTTATGTGAGAGCCCTGAAGGAAAATTGTCCTAGTGGCTTGTTCTTGGTTGAATGGAATTGGGTTTGTGTAATGAAAAGCTTTGATAATAAAAATAGTTCTGTGTTATTGTTATATTGTCACAAACTTTCCTCGTGGTCAGGTAGTATAATAACAGCTGTTGTGGTTAACAGACTGTAGATTGGTCCACTCCTCGCCTTTCTTTTTCTCTATTCTGGATCACAGGCAATGACCCACCCAGACTGTGTTTATTGAGCAGGCTTTCTTCTTAAAAGGCTTTGGCCAGTGGAGGAACTGGTTCTTGTTCATCTTGTGACCTGGATCCAAGAGTCTACCTCAGAAAGGAACAAGTAAAGAGAAAGCACAGACCAGAGTTATAGAAAGAAACTCTTTTCAACTTCTGGATCATGCCATACCTGAAGTCAGACCATCTTGAGGCTCTTCATTGATTGATGTGAGCCAAAATCATCCTCTTTGCATCAGCCTGTTTTGACTCAGTAAATCAACTGCTTTTTGTTTTTGTTTTCTTCAAGAAGCAATGAAAATAGAAAGCATAGAACAAAGGTTCTCAAAGTGAGCTCCCAGAGCCAACAGTATCAGCTTTACCTGGGAGCTCATCAGGAAGACAAATTTGCAAGCTCCACCCCAGACTTCTGGAATTAGAAACTCTGGGGGTGGGCCTCGCGATCTGTGTTTTATCCAGCCCTCAGGGGATTGTGATACTAACTGAAGCTTGAAAAATCAGTATTGGGTAGTGGAAGCCTAAAGCACAGAGAGAGAAACAGCTGAGTCCCAGCTTCAAACCCCAATGGCAGGTGGTGGCGGCAGGGCCTGGTTCTGGGTTCTAGGCAGCACTTCCAGGGGAGTCCAGGCAGAACTGCCTAATTCTCAGGCTCCCTCCCACAAAGTCAGCCTCGCCTTTCGAGATCAGAAAACTTTTAGGAAATAAACAGTTGCTACAAGGTGTTCCTAAAGCAGTACTTCTTGGCTACGCCTTCTGAAAAACATCTGTGAATGACTAACATTTCATCCTGTCAGGTGTGTGCTGTACCCATCCATCTCTTGGTCTCTCCCTCTGTTGCCAGATAATTAGTTGCTATTCAATAAATGCTGCCTTTGTTAAATGCCTGCCAAATGAGGTAAGGCTCTGGGATGAAGGCCAATGCCACACACACACACACACACACACACACAGGATGTCTTTTCAGCCATGAGTTTTATTATTTAAAAGAAAAAAGAGCCTGCAGCAACAATATTGAGCAAGGAAAGCTTGCTTTCTCTTTTGCTGCAACATCTGCATGTTGTCCTGCAGCAGTGTGACTAGTGTAAAATCCCACTGCCAGCCCTGGTTTGCCTTTCCCACTCAAGTCTGGTGACAAGAGCCTAGATCTCGCCATTGGGTAAACTCGGGTCCAAAAGCTGGCTCTACCACTTAAGTGGATAATCTGCTAAATCCCTACTTTCTACCAGTCAATAAGCATTTGTCAAGAATCTACTATATGCCCAGCACTGATCTGATCACTTGGAATTTGTCAGTGAAACAGACAGGATATCTTCCCTGAGGAATCTAATAGCCTTAGCAGGAAAAGAAAACCAATAAACACAATGAATAAGAAAATATATGCTGTATTAGAAAGTGGAAATTCCTGTGAGAAAAGACATAGATCAGGTTGAGAGAGATAGATTCACAGTGTGATGGGGGAGTGGGTTGTTAAATGAAATGGAATAGTCAAAACAACCTCCCAGAGCAAAGATTTGAAGGTGAGAGACACAGATGAGGGGATGCCTGGAGGAAGAGGGGATGGAGAATCATGGCAGAATTTGAGGCATTAGGAGATCAGACCTGATGGCTGAGGCTTCTATACAGAGGAGGCAGAAGAGAGGCAGGATGCCCTTGCAAGGCTCTGACTGGAACTCAGGGGGCTGAGGAGAATGGGCTGGGCCAGGCTGGAGGCACTGGTAGGATTCTGGATATATTTAGAAGGTCATAAGCTAACGTGATTTCTTGATAGACTGAATGTAGGGTATGAGGGAAAGAGAGTGACTCTGAAGTTTGGGCCTGAGTGTCTGCAAGTGCAACTGCTGTCAACTGAGGTGGAGACTGCTGAGAATCAACTGGAAAGCACAACTCATAGGGACCAGCACATAGTGACTACTCACTGGACGTTCCTTTCCTCCATAGCAGCCTATGAGTCACTCCTTCCTCCTCACACTGCCTGCCGAGGGAATAAGACTTGGCTTTTTCTTTAGGCCTCAGCCTCCTCATCTTTAACTCAGAGTCAGAGGAGATCCAGGAATGTGCTGAGAATTACACAAGAGGAATGCCTTTGCAAAGGTGTGGTACAGAGTAAATGCAGAACAAATCTCTGCTTTGATTAAACAAAAAGAAAACTGAGCAAATTGTTGTGTATTACAGCATGAGTGATTGTAGCTGGTCTTTCCACTTGCTGTCCCCTCAGCTTCATTGGAGGCTGAAGGAACCTTCTTCAACACTGGCCTGATCTTGTCACTACACTACTCACATCCAGTGGCTCCCAACTGCTTACGTGGTCGAGGCCCAACTCATAAGCAGTGTACAGGCCCATCACAGTCCATACCAGCTGGTCAGTAGTCACTTTCTAACAGCAGATGCTCCGTGCACACCAAACCTTGTGTTTGTCCTCCCCACCACTTCATGAAAATTCAGGCCACAGAGCAAGGTCTTGTTCCTTCTGTCCTCTAGAACACCCCTTCCCTTTCCTCTCCCCTCTCAGTGATGTCCTAATCTTCCAATAGAATATGTACCAAATGCTACCATCTCTGTGAATCCTTTTCAGCTCCACCAGAGTCATTTTTCCTTCTTTCTATACTACTGTAGAGTATACACATATATCTCGTTAAACCTCTTGCACATCACAGAACAGGAATGATATTAAAAAATTTAACATTTGGCATAGCCTGGACGACCACCAGCTAGAACAGACACTGTAAGCAGCCTGTGTGCACCAGCAGAATATCAGCCTTCCCACACAGTATTATGCATTGACTTGTCTGCCTCCCATATTTGATCCTAAAGCCCTACAGGCCAGAGATTATCACTTATTTATTAAATCTCCATACCTCCAAAGAATATCTGACACATCTCTTTGAATATTTTCAGAATAAATGATTATATGAAGAAAGATATGAATAAATGATTATATGAGAAGCAAATGTCCTGGCCTCCTCCAAAATTGCCCCAACACTAATTTCTCACTCGAGGTGCTGCCTGGATCAAAGAACCCCTCCTTTTACCTTGTCTCTGGCTATAGGGAGGCCAGGTCCTCCACTCCTCTCCCTCCCCTTTCCTGATGCTATATTTCAATCAAACACACTTATATTGGAGCTGAAGGTGTCTCCCCAAGAGCAAGTTTTCACAAGTGGCAAAGCCAAAACCCACAACATCCTCCTCTGCCATCCGTTCCAGAGAGTACACTTGGCCCTGGATTCCAGAGGGGACATGAATGGGGGAGTCAAAGTTTGTTTGAATTCACAGCTTTCAGCTCAGTTCAGCTTTGGCAACTTCCGTTGCCTACTTTTTCTCACTTGTACATTCACCTTTTCTAGCACCAACTTGAAAGTGTGTTTTAGAAATTTATTTCCTTCTTGTCAGGAAAAACAAGCTTCAAATAGGCCAAAGTAAATTGGCTGTGCATTTGAATAAATGATTATTTTTCCTAAGTGGCCTCTCACACATAGCCAAAGTTTATTATGTTAGCCAAAAAATAAATAGAGGGAAAGTGAGAAAAATTGCATTAAAGAGGGTTGGACAATCTACATAGAATTCCCTAAAGTCAAGATGGAAGAGGCCCCGAATATCAGCTACTTCAAGGTTTCTCAAACTGTGTTGTGCGGAGCCTTAAAAATTTCAAATAGCCCCATTGGGAGTAGAAATTTCAAGTAGTTGTAGACCCCTCATCATCTTTCCAACCAGCTTTGGTAAGGTTTTCTTTGTGTTGCATAAGAGTTTACTTGGATAGAGTTTTGTGATTTAAAATGCTTACAAATTACTGTTCCAAGCCTAATCCACACATTTTACAAATGAATGAACCAAGATTTAGAGATATACTTTTCTTGGACTCTCACAGTGAATTGATGATGAAGTTAGAATTCAATTTCAAGTCTTTTCATTCAAAGCCAACACTTTTCCCTTGGTGACCAGCTGCCTTATGCTATTAAATGTTTGCTGTTGTCACTTTCCCAGCATTCTTTTATCCTTCAGCTAAGACATTTTCTTTGCCCTGCTAGAGATAGCTTGGAAGTGAAGTACTTCATTCAGATTAACCTCCCAGAATCTTTTATCCTCATTGCCAAGGACACAGAGATTCATCCAAGGAGAGAGAAAATGTCAGTTCTTCTGAAGCTAACAGTGACTTGAAGCTGTTTGAGGTCCTGTTGCAATCACTGCTGTTTGTCTGAGAATGAAACCAATATAAAAAAGCAAATCAGAAAGATGGAGAGAGATATAGCAGATTCCTGAAAGCATTGTTTGAATCCTTGGACCCAGCTATAGCTTTGGACTCATCATTAATGTGAGCCAGTACATTTTTTGTGCTTAAATTAATTTGATCATGTTTCTATCACATGTTGCAACAGAGTCCTAATGAACATGTATCCTAAAGTAACTTTTATTTATAGAGCATTTTATAGTATACCAAGCTCTTCCTTTATCCCAGGTCATAGAGATGGGTGAAGTCACCATCTCTTATCTCTAAATGGTATTATCTTTCTCCTAGACAAAAATTTCCTCCTAACCACAAGGACATTTAAAACCCAGGATGTCACACATGTGAGACAGACTCATTTGTCCAACAGATATTTTTTGAGAACCCTCTAAGTGCCATTGCCATTTCTCATACATTTGATGTGAACTTAGTCTAGCTGATAGCCAAGTGGAGTGGAAAAAACATTGGCTTTGGAGGTAAATACTTTAGAATTGTGCTTGATGTCTTGCCCTTCTGGGTAATGCCATCACAATAAAGAGAAGAATACATAAGTATCAGTCAAGGTCTAATCAGGAAAATAGGAACCACCTTAAGGGTTGACAAAAGAGTGGATTGATTCAGGGAATTGGTTTCACAGCCAAATGAGATGTTGAGGTAACCCAGAAATTACCAACAGGTGGAAGCACTACCACCTCTAGCACTGTACAAAAGATGATGCGGTGACCAAAGATGATGGTCTTTGATGATGACCAAAAGATGATGTGGTGATACTAGAACCTAGAAGTCAACATTACCGTACAGAAGCTAGAACTGTAGTGGGCATGTTCAGTGGGAATAGAGACAAGAAGAATATATGTCTTCTGGGGACCATAAGATGCAGAACATAAAACTGGTGAGGGAATTGGCTTGAGTGACAACACCTGGCTTCGTTTATCCCCATACCTTTCATAATGAAAATACGTTCACCATGATGCGTCAAGTGGAAATATTGTGACAATTCTGGAGAATCTATTTGTTGCTTTTCAGAGTTGGAATGGAAATGGTATTATACAAAGTCCTTCTTGATGATTTGGAGGCTTCATCAAGCTTTGCTAGCTTTTGTTTGGACAACTGTGTCCTCTTTCTTTCACTTTCTATCACTTTAACACTGAGTGGGCACTGTCTTCTGAGTTACATCAGCCATGTCCTGGAAATAAGCAGGGGGTTGGGAACAGCCAAATGTCCAGAAGCAACAGCTGACCTAAGCCTTTTGTTTCTCTCCTATAGTGGCCTAGGTGGGCACAGTCTGGGTAATTTTCATTAAGCCAACTAAAGGTATCAACATTTTGGTGATAAGCCCACCTATCCCATGAAACTTCATAGTTCTGAGCCTGGGAACATGTAATTAAGAGAAAGATAGGCCATCCCTGGGAACTGATGCTATTGACAAATTCCAAGAAAGGGAATAGAACTTCCTAAAACTCTTTGGTTATCTTCACTGCCTTGTTTTCTTTCTCCATGGAATGTGCCAAGCTAAGAAATCTAGGAGATCATTGAGCAAACTTAATCATTTATGGGTTCTTTATTTGGTCCAGCCCCGATTTGTTATAGTTTACTTCTGGACAGAAAGGAAGGAAAAGCCTCAGCCTGGCAAGGAAATACTGCCTGATCTTTGTTGATATTGGGAGAGTCTGCAGTTCATCAAGTGGAAAATTAGGATTTAATGGGAAATGACTCTTAGGGAGCAATTGAGACATCTTCTTGTGTTTTACATGTTATAAAGTGTTGGGTGACTTCTAACTGCTTAATTATAGAGCAATTCATTCACCAAACATTTGTTGAGTAATCTATTAGTGTGTCTTCTTAGTTTTTCTCAAGAAAGAAAACCAATGAAGGCAAAACCATGATAAGCCTCATATAAAGATAGGAGATCCTCTTCAGTATTTTCTCTTTTGAAGAGACTTCAAAAGTCTAGGCAATTTTTTTAAATAGCTAAATTTCAGGTGAAGGAGATATTTTAATAATTCAAAACCCAGAAGGATGGTGTTACAGAGAGGAGAGGGTTCAGATTCTCAAGGTAGAATTGGATTTGATTCCTAAATCTACCATATATCAGCCACTTGGACTTGGGTGAATCACATTCTTTTTGAACCTCAACTTTTGCATGAAAAGAATGAGCATCACAATACCCATTATGTACAGGAAGAATTGGAGGTAACAAAATCTCTAACATATTAACATTCCATTTAGCACATTAAGTGCTCACTTAATTGTACCATTGTTTATCTAATATGAGCTGAGATAATTTGTCTCTGCTCCAATCCCATAGCTCTTTTCTTTCTCTCTCTAATTAGGTTAACCAGATACACAATGTGGTGCCCTTTCTGATAAGGCCTCTAGTACTAGACATTTCATGAGCGTTTACTTTCCCCACTCCCTTAATAACCTATGCTATTATGCTGTTCTTGGCTTGTGTACATGTGCCTAGCATATGTCTGACACAGAGTAGGCTCTCAACAAATACAGTGGAACCTCCATAGTTGACCACCTCCCTATGTTGACCACCTTCTTAAATTGAGCTAATTTTTATAGACCGACATGCACCACATGTACATATCAACACAGTGGGCCTAGTTCTTTATGTTGACACCTCTGTAAGTTGACCAGTTTGTTACAGTCCCTTGACTGTATTGAGTGGTCAACTTACAGAGGTTCTTCTGTATTTATTGAATAAAGGAACAAGTAACTAGCTGGCCTATGCAAACTTGTCACTAATCCTAAGTGCTTTGTGATATTTTAGGATGGGACTACTGACATTATGGCAAATAACCCAAAGCACAATGGAGCAGTGAGTAGGGCAGATCCTTTGGGAGGAAGACCATATGGTATTCCTCAGTTTATACCCTACAATTTCACTCTGACACCCTCTTTGAAGCAATATTGTGGTTGGATGATTTTTAAACAATTACTAGGAATAGCTTATGAGCTTATTAAAAACATTGCAGAAAGATTCTTTCTAACGCCTGAGTATCTCACTTCTAACATATACTTACAGTAGGATACGGACTGTTACAAATTATTTTGGGGGCAGTGGTAATGTATATGCTCAGGCCTCCTTGTTGTAATGGCAGGACATTAGGCTAAAGCCCAGACTATCACCTGTGTCTGTCTAACCCTGGCACCCAGATGTGTAAATATGGCCTCATCAACATCAGGCTTTAATTAAAAGAGTTGCCCATGCACAGAATAGAGACAAATAATCATAGTTCCATATTTGTCACAAGCATACCTTCTAAAACAATAATAAACTGTGGATGTATTTGTTTCTTTTATTGATGTTGAATTTGAGAAATATTCTTTTTTGCATAAAATTGAATTTGTAAATTATGTATTACTTTCATATGTGTTTTACCTCCACAAAAAATAAATGAAGTGGTATGCTGGCTGTTGTTCACTTGTATTTCCCCACTTGTTCTCTGGCCCTCTCCACACTGCTCTGTACTTGAAGCAGGATGAAGCTGACTCTCAAAACTGTATCAGTCAGGCTCCCCTAGGCTCTGGCTTCTAGTTGCATTCATCCAAAGGGAAGCATCAGCAAGAGACTGGAGGGCAGGGGAGACAGGGTATTTCTACCCTGAAGTGCTGCTCCTTTGCCCTTTGCCTGGCAACAGCTGCCTCTCTAACACCTTCTCCCAGGAAGCTTCTCTTTACAGCTTCGCTTCTCATCAAGCTTCGGGAATACCGTTTTCTCCAGTTGCCCCTTTAGGGCTAGGTGGTCATAGCTTCTTGCTGTTGGTAGTTTCTAAGAGCCCTAACATTTTTTGTTGGTTTTCTTAAAACTTCCCATACCTATACTATAAAGAATCTAGTAATTAGTTTTCTTCACAATCCAAGCTGAGTATACCTTCCAGTTTTTCTTGGGATCCTAAATCATGCAGGTAACTAGGTAAAATAGCTGTTTATTAGTTAAACAGAAAAAGATCTAGAGAAGCCAGGAACTGGCCTCATGACTTCAAATTCTATACCCTGATTATGTCACCTTGTGGAGAATAGAAAAGGTTTTGGAATAACAATGCCCTTTTGTGTTTGATAGAACTTATCCCTTTCTCAGTTATCTGAAATGGTTTCACCCTCATGGAATTGGGCTAAGACTGAATACATTTGTAAAAATTCATCCAGCATTCACTATATATTTATTTAGTGCCTACCTTGGGACATTATTTGGAAATTCAAGACAAGTAGGACATGGCTTCTGTCTTTCAGGAAATTTAATATTCTAGAAGAAATGAAACTGTGTCCTTAAATTGTCTTGAAGAATGAGTAGGTGCCTACTAGACAGACAGGAGTTGGAGACAGGACACCATGTAGTGGAAGAAATTTAACAATGGTTGAAAAAGCAGAGAGTGAAGCTACCCAGTTGTTCAAGGAACTTCAAAGTTGTGCTTGAAGTGCAAATGGAAGGAAGAGAGTTGGGGGCAAGAAATTTGGTTGGAAATGTAAGAAAGGCCAGAGTATAAAGGAGGTTATAGTCCACATTTAGGAGTATAAACTTTGTATTTAAAATGGTATACCAGTTGAGAGCTTTCAAATTAGACAGTGACATGATTAGATTAATGACATTTTAAACAGAGTGGTCTGAGAACATTGTGAAGAATACATTAGATATGCACTAAACTGGAGATTTGGAGATCAATGAGATATTACAAGAACATTGCAATAATGCAGACCTGATATGATATCACTGGAGGAAGCTGGTAATTAAGCAGGTAGAAAAAAGGGAACAAATCAAAGAGATGTCAAATCTATCAGTTGAGGTCTAATCAGGAGACATAGACTACACAGTAATTTGAATGGAAAAATTTAACATAAAGAATATAAAGAGATTGGAGTAATGTGGAATTGGTTAATAAGAAGTAACAAGACCACTAAAGAATGTAGGGGTGACCATATATTCTGGGACTGAGACAGCATGCCCAAGGAGGTAAAAAACAATGGATCTAATTTTCAAATCAAAATTATAATTTTTAAAGAAAAAATTAACAACATGGCTAGTTAATTTGATTAAGAAAAAAAGGAGTCAGCAAAAAATACCCATTAACAAATAATAAGAGTGATGCAACTGTCAAAGAAGAATAAATTTAAAACAATTAATCTTATAGACATTGGCTTGGGCAAAGAATTTATGAAAAAGATCCCACAGGCAATCCCAGCAACAACAAAAATTAACAAATGGGACCTGATTAAATTGAAAACCGTCTGCACACCCAAGGAAACAGTCAATAGAGTGAATAGACAACCTATATAATAGGAGAAAATATTTGCATGTTATACATCCAACAAAAGGCTGATAACCATCTATAAAGAACGCAAACCAGCAAGAAAAAAAAATCTAACAACCCCATTACAAGTGGGCAAAAGATGTAAGCAGAAGCTTTTCAAAGGAAGATAGACCAGTGGTCAAAAAACTTATGAAGAAATGCTCAAATGTCTCAGGGAAATGCAAACAACAACCACAAAAACATTCCAAAACAACAGATGCTGGTGTGGATGCAGAGAGAAAAGAACTCTCATACACTATTGTGGGAATGCAAAGTAGTACAACCTCTAAGGAAAGTTGTCTGGAGATACTTCAAGGAACTAAAACTGTGCCTACCATTTCACCTAGCAATCCAATGGAAAAAAAAGCCATTTTATAAAAAAGACTCATGCACTTGAAAGTTTATTGGAAAACAATCCACAATCACAAAGATGTGGAATCAGCTCAAGTGCCTATCAATACATGAGTGGATTCATAAAATGTGAATCCATGAGTGGATTCACTGCTCCACTGTGCTTTGGATTATTTGCCATAATGTCAGTAGTCCCATCCTAAAATATCACAAAGCACTTAGGATTAGTGACAAGTTTGCACAGAGTATACATATACCACAGAGTATACTACTCAGCCATAAGAAAGCATGGTGATGGATGGAACTGAAGATCATTCTTCCAAGTGAAGTATCATGAGAATGAAAAGAGAAACACCACATGTATTCACTATTAAACTAGAACTAACTGAGCAACAATTATGTGCCCATTTGGTAGTAAAACTCAACAGAAAGCAAGTAGGTGGGTGGGGGAACAAGGGTAGGGGTAAATTCACACTTAACAGGTACAATGCACACTATCCAGCTGATAGGCACACTCAAAACTTTAACTCAAACTGTATGAAAGTAATTCATGTAACCAAACCCGTGTATACCTGTAATATTCTTTTTTTACCTGTAATATTCTTAATTAAAAAAATGTATAAGATAATACTTTGCAGATTTCTATACAAAATAAATAAAGGTGAGATGAATAACTTCTTAGGGAAATACAGATTACCACATTTGACCCAATTAGAGTAAAAAGTTTAGATAGATCAATTTCTACAAAAGAAGTAAAGTTATTAAGAAACTTATTCACACCAAAAAATCACCATGCCCTATTGGTTTCATGAGGGATTTCCACCATATCTTCAAAGAAGACCTTGTCCTAATGTTCTATAAATTATTCTAAAACTGAAAAAGAAGAAACTATTCTTAACTGCTTTATGAAGCAAGTGTGAACCGATATATGTTAGATAAAGACAATACAAAGAAAATTACAAATATCATTCAATGAATATTGATGCAAAAGTTCTAAACAACAATTTCTAATTGAGCTGGGATTTGGAAGAAAATTCATTAAATCGATTCTTTGTAGAGATATGGCAAAAGTTAAGGGAACCAACAAACACAATATTAGCAAACAGAAATCATTAACACATTAAATATAACACAATATGATAAAGTAGAATGTATTCAAGGAGTGCAAAGTTGACTCAACTTTAAGAGATCTATTTATACAATAAAGCATATTAATAAATCTAAGGAAAAATTCTATTTATAGATTCCGAGAAAGCCTTTGAACAAATTCATTACCCATTCATGATAAAAACACAGAAATTACGGGACACTTTCTCAACATGATAAAATATGTATACCTTTTTATTAAAGCTAGTATTCTATTTAATGGAAAAACACTAGAGGTATTTTCATTAAGATCAACAACAAGAATTAAACATTGTAGTAAATGTCTTAGCCAATGCAATTAGTAAAAGAGATCAATTAGAGGCCTAAGAATGGGGAAAGATACAATAAAACTATTTGTATTTGTAGATGATATAATAATACGTTTTGAAAATCCCAGAGTAGCAATAATAAAACCAACTCAAACAATAATATAATTCAGTGAGGTAGCAGGATATAAAATTAACGTATAGAATCGGTAGCCTTCATTTATAAAACCATAGTTAGAAGACATAATGACAAGGAATGCCCACTTACAACAGAAACAAAGGAGATTAAATGCTTAGGAATACATTTAACTAGAAATGGGAAAATCCTATATGAAGGATAATTTGGAAACATTCCCGAAAAATGCAAAAACCAACTTCAATAATTGGAAATCCATTTCCTGTTCTTGGCTAAGATGACAAGATTAAAAAGATGCCAATTCCCCCTAAGTTAGCCTATAAATTCAGTGCAAGTCCAACAAAAATACCAAGAAGCTATTTTATAGACAAGCTGATACCGAAGTTCATATAGAAAAATAAACATGCAAGAATCACTAGGAAACAAGGAAAAAGAACACTTATACAGGGGAATTAGTACTATCAGACATTACAACGCAGCACAAAGCTCCTATAATTAAAGTAATGTGATCTTGGCGCATGTATAGACAATTACTATAAGCCAGTAGAATAGAACAGAATGTTCAAAATTTGACCCAAATGCGTACGGAATCTCTTTGTATTTCGCACTTTCTGCCATATGAAGATATACTAAGAAGCCAGCAGTTTGCACCCTGCAAGAGGGCACTCATCAGAACCCTGCCATATTGATACATCGATCTTGGGCTTCCAACCTCCAAACCTGTGAGAAATAAATTTCTGTTGTTTAAGCCATTGTTTATGATAATTTTCTATAGCAGCCCAAACTGACTAAAACAAGGAATCCTCATACCCTGTTGATGGAAATATAGAATGGTATAACTGCTATGAAAAATAGTTTGGCAGTTCCTCAAAAGTTAAACATAGAATTACTATATGACCCAGAAATTCCACTCCTACTTACATATCCAAGAGAATTGGGGGAAAAAAAGAGTTCTTACAAAAACTAGTACACATAATATTCTCTTTAGTAAGGTCTGACAAGAATGAAAGGCAAGTATCCAGTGTCCTCAATACTAATGGGAAGCCAATAGAGGAACTAATAGGCGCCTGCACAAAGGAACAACTCAATTTGGTTCAAGTTGGAGGGGGAAGTAGGGGGAGAGGAGAGGAAGAGGAAGGAGGGGTGTGCCCCACCTAATGGGAACCATGTAAGGGTATAGAGCACACCTTCTGGCTGCAGGACACAACTATAACAGGGACCTTATTTAACAAACACAAACATTGTAACCTAATCGTTTATACTCTCATGTTAATCTAAAATTAAAACCAAACAAACAACTCGTACATGTTTGTAGCATTATTTTCCATAATAGCTAAAAAACCAGAAATAACCCAAATGTCCTTCAACTGAAGAAATTAAAATGTGGATGGCCGAAATGTGAAATAGCCGTATATTCATAGAATGGGATATTATTCAGCCAAGTAAAGGTGTGAAGCACTTATACATGCTACGGCATGGATGAACCGTGAAAACATTGCTATGTGAAGGAACTGAAAGGTGATTATTGTGTGAAGAGGCAAATCGGTGGAGACAGAAAGTAACTAGTGATTGCCAGGGGATGAAAGGGGAAATTGGGAGTCCTTGTGAACAGTTACAGGATTTCTTTTGGGGGTGTTGGGAATGTTATGGACTTAAATAGTGGTATTGATTACAACACACAAAATCACAGAATTGCATGCTTTAACACGGTGAATTTTGTGTACAGTTTTATCTCCATACAGAAAATTGAAGGGGGAAGAAAACATACCAAACAAAGCCATATTTTGCCATCTAGCAAAGGAAGCTCCATTTTCACAGGAGACTGAGTTTGGAGAAGAGAGGTGATAATAAATTAATCAACAGCACTGTCTACCCCTTTGGCGACTCATCTTCCTTATGCACACTTTACACATTTGAACTCCAGTGCACTCTGAAAACAGAAAGTCCTATATAAATGTCAATGATTTCATAAGATCTGCTTACATTCTTATACCTTTTTCTCTGCCTTTTCTCTCTGAAAACAACTCCATTGGAATTCCAAATTCTTTTGGATTTCAAAGGGTGATTTTACATCACTGCCACCACGCAAGAGGAAGTGAATAAAGGTTATATTTGGCTTTTCTATCTTTAATGAAGCTTGAGCTAAACATAGATGAAACCAAATGAGGTAGATAGTCTGGGTGAGATAGCCTGGGAAAGCCCTGAATTTTTTCTATACTCAGTATAAAAAGGGACCTTCCATTCAACTATCCTGGATTCTGAGTAAAAGGGAAGAGTAGGAGTAAGGGGGCTGCTTCTTTCTCCCCCGCCCCTCTTATTTCTGGGTCACCTCTACAGACACTGTCTTCTTTGGCAAGGCCAGACTGTGGAGGAGTAGTGGGGGATCCCTAGGGGCAGCTTTGGATGGAAATTTCTAGGATACAGAGTGAGATAATTTCTTTTATCCTACATACTAATCTGTTTGAAGAGAATTACTTTAGAAACACGGGTCCTATAAATCTTCCTCTGCATTTTTTGATGTTGCCATTTTCCTGATATATCATTTAGGCATAGGCCGGAGTGAATTTGCTCTGTTAAGTGAGTAATTCTTGATTGTCAGAGAACACAATCTGTGTCTCACTCCACATGAAGTCCTTAAAATATCTGTATTCATCCTAGGGTATATTAGGTAGAAAGTGTTCCTTGTAAGCGAGTGTCCCTTTTTCTTGTGGCGAGGTAACAAAACAGATGGCTTTGGCACACAGTTCTCTCACCTACACTGTCAGAGAGCCAGCCATCCTGTCTAGATTCCACAAACAAACATTCCAGTCCTTGCAAAATGTGGAGCAACAGAGAAATGTCATTCAGCACTGGCTTCAGCTGTGAAAAAGTGAAACGTTGAGCCACTTCACACAGCAGCAGTCACCTAGAAGGTGCTGTATCTTCATAAGAGCAGATTTGAGTAATTCTGGTTCTCCTTGCATGGTTATGGGAATGCAGTGTCTTTGAATATCCTGAAGTAAAATTTTCAACTATGGTTTTGTGTGGACAAGAATTGAGTGTGTGGAAGAGTGTGGCATTATAACCATTCAACATCTCTTGTAGCCAGGACCTTCAACTAACTGGAATTTCTCTCCTTTAGGAGAGGGAGTAAAATATTAGGAACTCATATCATGGATTTTCAAAAAATAAAATTTTCCAAGGGATTTCTTTGGATCGATTTACCTTCTAGATCTCTATTTCTGTAAAAATAGACCCAACATTCAAAAAAGTAAACCTAAGGTGGCGCTTGTGGCTCAAGGAGTAGGGTGCCAGCCCCATATATTGGAGGTGCCAGGTTCAAACCTGGCCCCGGCCCCCCCAAAAAAGGTAAACCTAAGTAACTAGAAGATCCCCAATTAGCAAAAGAAAGAAATCAAATGTGGTCACTCTACTACTATATACTGAGATGGTTAATTCACTTACAAAAACCGTTCAGTTATAGTGGCTTAAATGAGAAAATTTGGACTTAATTGTTTAATTAATTATACAATTCAGTTAATTTGGGCCATGAACTTTCTGAGTAATTGAAACTTTATGAGGATTCATACATAAAGTTGTATGTATATATGCCCTTTGAAAGAATTCTTAGAAATGTTTATTTGGCTATAAAGTCCTTGCCTTAAAAATGTGGTATGTAATAGACTTACATTTTTTTTTTTTTCAGGAAAAACACTCACTCAAATGTAGTGCTCTGTCTCAATCTGGAAACCTTATTTGGCCCTGGCTTTGTTTGAGAGAATCCTGCCCTGGCATCCTTCAATAAGCCTCCATGTGACTTCAACGAGCCAAAACCCATTGATTAGGAGGCCCCTCGGGGAGTTAATGGAGAAAGTGTGGGGGCAAAAGGGAAATAAAGGATGTAATATCCTATTCCCACCACCAATTCACCAGTCTGGGCTTGTCTCACCGGCTTTGTGATTAATCACGGTCCTTCACCTACTCTTTGTTTACATTTGACAGAGTCCCACCGAATGGAAAACAGCTAAAGTAGCAAAGAGAAGCAAATTTGGCAGAGCCCTTCAATTAGAAGCTAATGATTAAATTCATGTGGTATTTTTTGTACCATAATGACATTATTTATAAGGAATTCGTTTGGTGGGAATGTAGCTGCCTTTTACACTTCCAGCAACATTTCTCATCCATTATCACTAAATAATCTTTAGTTCTTGTAAATCCCTTAGCAAAGGCTTCTTATAAAAGAACTTAAGAAGGAATAAATCCCCTGAGATATTACAGGATTCTTGCTGTGTGCCTCCCATAGACTTGGATGAGAACTGCTCAGCTTAAACCCCATCCATGGCTTTGAAGATCCAATCCATGTGCCTGTAATTTGGCGGGGGAGGGGAAAAACAGCCAGAAATATTTGTAACATAGCTAATACCTGCCCCGGTTTGTGATCTTTTTGGAGTGGAGAAGGAAGGGAGAGTACAGCTCTGATGTTTATTAGCAGCCCCCTTTTGGAGTGGTCAGCTTCAGATGGTGTCTTGAGTACAAGAATTTGGAATTAATTTACTTTGGAGAGCATGGATTGGACAGAACCGGAAGACTGGGATGGGAATGGAAATGAGAAGGAAAGAAATAAAATAATTTTTGACACCTTCTTTTTATTATTAAGAAGCTGCTCATATATTTGCTCATGTAAGCCTCTGAAATGTAGCCCTTCTTCCCTCAAAGGGCATGTATGAACACCTGCCACACTCCGCTTTCTGCAGCTGCCAGCGATTTCAGCTTCCCAAGGTACAGCCTTGCAGCTGCCAGATGAGCGACTTTCATGATTGCAGAGTTCCTATTTTTAATCAGACTTGCAGGAAATTGTGGGCATCTCTGTTTTATTTACTTGGTTTTAAAATGTTTCCTGCATGAGTTTCTTTTCTCAGCAGAGAAAATAAATTGTAGACGACGTTATCTGTGTACTTCAAAAACATTCTCCATTGGGCAATGGATCCTCTTTTTATAGTCTGCAGTATGGGCCTTGAATGTTCAACAAAAATCCTGAGGTTTTTTTCCCCCCACCAGTTTCTACATGTGAATTATTTTTTAATCTTATTTTGGAAGTCACATCAATAGCCTAATAAATAGAATTTTACTAAGTTTGTGTTGAGTAGTATCTAAGAACTTTCTGCTATACCACTGGTGTGGTCTGATAAAAGCAAGGTTACTCTCTCTCTGTCCCACCATGCTGAGTCATAATACCAAGTCATCAAATGAAGCGGCAAAGTCAAGATTTTTAATTACTATATTTTATCAAATCTGTGAAACTGCTAAGAGAGGAAAAAAATACTGCCAATTAATTCTGACACACCATCAATTGAATGACTGATTTCAGAGATGTTAAATGTAACACAGTTTGTTTCTTCAAATTGATGAAAAGCAGTCATTAGACCACAGGTATCTCCTGAGCACTCTGTATGCCTGCCCCACTGGAGTCTATGGTGGAAGTGCGGGACTTAGCCCTGGTGGTCAGGTAATGTTTGGTCCCTTTGGGAAGTTAAAGGACAAATAGCTGCCTAGACACAGTGAATAGATCTAAAAGGGAGAGGGCTGCAGAGAAAGAGAAAATGGGAATTGACAAAATCTCAAAGGAGCAATGTTGAGGAACAACATAAGCTGAATCTTAAGGATTGTCTTAGGGGTGGAGAAAAGCATTTCAGGGAAAGACAAATGCTCCTGCATCTGTATAAATAATAGGCAAAGATGTGGTGTGGACCTGCTCTGGAACCAAGCTACCTTAATCCAATTCCCAGCTCAGCTTTCCTTTAACCTTTTCCTGCCTTGGTTTGCCCATTTGTAAAGGGAATTTATTTGTTACTGTGATTAGAATGTTACTTTAGACATAATAGGTAATCAATAGGAATACATTCAAAAATAACAATAACAATAGCATATGAAGAGGGAAAATACTTTCCTGGTACTCGCTTATGTTCAGTCCCTAGGGCCTACAAATTAAACTGACAGACAGAATAAAAGGCTTATATTTTTGCCTTTTATTAATATGTTTGTATGAAGAGGTGCTTCACAGAACATAAGAAAAAGTCGAGAGAAGTAGTTAAACTCTTGTATACCATTTTAACAAAAGGTAATAAATTATGGGAAAGTAACTAAACAAAGGAAAGGAGATTTGGACTTCTAGGGCCAATAAATTGTGAGAGCATGATTAGGAAATATATTGGAAGAACTAAAGGAAGATAAAGATTATTTTACTAAGATGTCTGTTTATGTAGACTCAACTTAGTTATAGGCTCTCTCTCTCTCTCTCTCTAGTGATGAGGGTCACTTTCCTCATCCTGATACAGAAAAAAGCATTGATATGTGTGTTACCCTCACAAAGGAAAACTTAAGCCCTGCTTTCAGGTAGAAAACTTTTCCTGCATGTGTTGATTCTCAATTGCCTTCAGTCAAAAGAATCCAGAAGCCAACATGGCATATTTTGGAGTGGCATATTCTGCTCCTTGCATATGTAAAGGGCTGAACTGACTGAAACAAGAGGGGAGAGGTAGAGAGCATGGAGGAGGAAATTGTTGTGAGATATGAGGAAGGGTAAGGCTCCACTGACTTCTTAACTATCCCGTAAACATAGGGACACATTGAGGTAACAGGACCTCTGCATTAGATAAAATCCCTGGCCTAGAATATTCTTCCTTTAGCCCACCATTTGACTTGCTCCTTTATATATTGCTGAAATGCAATCTGATAAGAGACCTTCTCTGATCACCCTATGGTACCACCACCCCTGCTGTGCCACTTTACTTTTAAAGAAGTAGCTCTTATTAATATGTATTTTTATATGCATATCTATCTGGTTAAAGGTGTATGTGTGTTCATTCTCCAATGATTAAAATGACAGTTCTAGGAGAAAAGAACTCAGATAGATTAGAATAAGAAGAAAGAACAAATTCTGAAGATAAATGTCTTGGGACCACTGCATAAATAACCCTGTCAATAGATTCCACTGCCCCAGATATAAAGCCTACTTCTAACAATAACAACAATAGCAAAAACTATGGATCCCCTTGAAGGTGAGAACTGTTAGTTTTCATAATCTTAGTACCAGCTCATATCCTTTTCTATGAGAGACTGAAAGAGAAGCTCAATCTGGACGGAGATGCCTTCTTGGTAGAACAATACATTTCCCTGGCCCATTAGTTGAAACAATGGCTCAGAAGGTTTGGAACCACTCACTGTGATAAGCTAAATTCCAGCCCCCCAGAATATCCAGATTCTAAACCCTGGAAGCCATGAACATTACCTTATATGCAAAAGAAATTTTGCAAATGAAAAATTTTTGAGATGAGGAGATTATTGTAGATTATTAGGGATAGGCCCTAAATGATAATTATGAGTGTTCTTATAAACAGGAGCGAGAGGAAGATTTGTGTGTGTGTGTGTGTGTGACAGAGTCTCACTCTGTTGCCCCACACTAGAGTACCATCTTGTCATAGCCCACAGATACCTCAAACTCTTGGGCTCAAGTGATCCTCTTGCCTCAGCCTCCTGAGTAGCTGGGACTACAGGCACCTACCACAGTGCCTGGGTAGTTTTTCTATTTTTAGTAGAGACTGAGGCTTGCTCTTGCTCCATCTCTATGGAACTCCTGAGCTCAAGCAATCCACCCATGCCGGCCTCCCCAGTGCTAGGATTACAGATGTGAGCTACCATGCCTGGTCTGGATGTTTTGACTATAGAAAAAGAAGCCAATATGTTCATAGCAAGATGCTTGCTACACTGCTGGCTTTGAAGATGGAGGAAGAAGCCAGTTGCTAAGAAATGTGAAGAATGTAACTCTAGAGAAAGAAAGGAAATGGATTTTCCCCTAGAGCTTCAGCAGATTGCTTGGCCCTTGACTTTATCCCCCGTGAAGCTGATCTCAGACATCTGATCTCCAGAACTATAAGGTAATAAATGTGTGCTGTTTTAAGCCTGTGGTCCCCAATGCCCACTCCCCCACACACTGGTACCCATCAGTGGTCAATTAGTTAGGAACCTGGGCCACATAGCAAGAGGTACGCAGCAGGGAGCTGGTGAAGTTTCATCTTCATTTACAGCTGCTTCCCATTGTTCCTTTCCATTACCACCTGAGCTCTGCCCCCTGTCAAATCAGCCACAGCATTAGATTCTCCTAGGAGGGCAAACCCTACTGCAAACTGCACATTGGAGGGATCTAGGTTGTGCACCCCTTATGAGAATCTAATGCCTGATGATCTGAGGTGGAGCCGAGGGGGTGACGCTAGCTCTGGGGAGTGGCTGGAAATACAGATTATCATTAGCAGAGAGATTTGACTGCACAGACAGTAAAGTAAATCAGTTACTTGCAGACTCACATTAAAACTCTACCAGTGAGTGGCAAGTGACAAGTAAGATTTATTAGGTGGCAAGCTTTATAGTGGCAAGTGAGCATCTTACTTCAATCGTAAAGTTGCATCTGGTGGCAGGCTTTAAGTCAGAATCCGGATATCTAGTTGCAAGAAAGCAAGCTCAGGGCTCCCACTGATTCTGCATTATGGGGAGTTGTGTAATTGTTTCATTATGTATTACAATGCAATATTAATAGACATAAGGTGTATAATAAATGTAATGTGCCTGAGTCATCGCAACATCATCTTTCCATCCCAGTCTGTGGAAAAATTGTCTTCCGTGAAACTAGTCCCTGGTGCCAAAAAGGTTGGAGACCACAGTTTTAAGCCACTAAATTGGTGGTCATTGGTTACAGCAGACACAGGAAGCTAGCACACTCACCATGGTGTCTCTGTGTTGCTCTGTAAACATCAAACTCACTGTGCATTTGTTCAGGGGATCACAGTTCAGGACAACACACCTAGCAGTCTTGGGAGGTTTCAGATTAGGATGGAACTTTTTTTGCACTTTATTTCTTCAAGGTGTTAAGTCACCAGCTATAAACAGTGGTTCTCATTGGTTTCGGCTTTCTTTCTTGAGTAGGACAAAATGCAATGTGGACCAACCAATGAGAATTCTACAAGAGCCTACTATGGGCAAGTATTTGAGGCACGAAGGAACTTTTTACCATTGAGTCGAACATACTGGTAAGGGGAAAGGGATATGAAGAACTCCTAAGAAAAATACATAAAGAAAACTTTGAAAATCAAAATACCATACATATAAAAATATTTTCATTGCCTAGTATCATGCTGGACCCATGCATAGGCTCAATAAATATAGCATTTAACTTATATAGACCCTGTTGTTAAGAAGTTTACAACCCAGGGAGAAAATATTTACACAGAGAAAACAAATAGAATTTCTAGATAATAAAGTGTCTTATTAAAAACTCAGATAATTAGAACAACATGATTCCTGTATAGGAATAACAGTCAGATTGCCAGAATGCCACAACCTCTACGAATAAAATAATATACCTTATTGTGTAATAAGGTATAATAATATACCTTATTATATAAGGTATATTTCAAGTAGTGGAGAAAGAACAGATTATTGTGATAAAACCTGCTGACATTTTAGAGGGAAAATTTGATTCCCTACCACATACATTGTACCACAAGAAATCTCAGTAGGGTTAAACATGTGACTGGAATAGCACACAATATGATACATTAATAGAAGAGTACAGCTTAATACTAATTTTATTTTGGCATTCAAAGACTTTTAAAAAACAATGCACAAAAGAGAAAATGCCATAAATTTTAAAATGTTTATGTTTGACTGCAAAAAAATTAATTTAAATATGTATGTCTGTAAAGAGACATACAATAGAGCATAAATATTCCAAAGATAAAGAAATAATTAGGGAGTTTGAAAATATTTAGCTACAAGAAGTTCATTACAGGCAGCGCCTGTGGCTCAAAGGAGTAGGGCGCCAGCCCCATATGCCGGAGGTGGCGGGTTCAAACCCAGCCCTGGCCAAAAAAAACTGCAAAAAATAAAAATAAAAATAAATGAAGTTCATTACAAAATATACAATATGTGTGTAGATGGGTATATTTAGGTATGACATAAATATGTGCATGTATGTATAAAAATGTGAGAGAAACCCTTAATATATTAATAGCAGTTACGGAGCCTACTAGAAGGATTATAGTAGAGTCTGTCTTATCTGTCTGCCCACTGAGAAATACATATTTGAAAGTACATATTTACTTACTTGGTAATTTAACTGCTGGTAAACTTTCATTCCCCCATCACATTTAACTTTCAGAGCAATGAACACATCTCTTAACATGGATTGAGGTTATAGGTTTAGCATCAAAACAGGGCAGAATGAACCCTGCAGGAAAGCAGGAACAACTTGAGAATTATCTACTCCTTCCCCAAGTCGTTGCTAGGGATGTCATTGTTACCTTAAAGGAGCAAAGCTGGAATGACTAGACATCTCTGCCTGGATTATTCTTTAGTTTCTTTGTTTACAAAATGAGCACCACATCTCAGTGCATCTGATGTAAGTGAACTCTACTTTGATGATTTAATGTACTTTTAAAGTTAGCTTTAGAAACGAACCTTATCAAAATGCAGCTCTACTATATAAGTGGTGAGGTTTTATTCCCAGCTTATTTTAATGTGAAAACAAGCTCATTGTGTTTGTCTTCCTTTTTTTCCTTATTGGCAACATTGGAAGGTTTTGACTCGTTTCAAGTGATGACAGGGAACAGCCTTGCCCATAGGCTGGCCGACAAGTATTTCCCCAAAGGAGTATAAATGGGAAACTCTACAGGACGGGGCTTCCCTGTTAATGTTGATTCTGTTTCAAGATTCAGTAATAATGAAATAGCCCGTTTCTTTGCTCTACCTGAGAGATGAGAATGGGAAATGGAGGCGTGGAGCAAAAAGGGGCAAGTGGGAAAGTCACCTGACTGATTCCCAAGACTCTGATTATTGATCCTGGGAAGACAGTTCCACCCCCAAATGGGAGAAGAAAGATGAGCAACGTTGAGGGACACTGTTTAAATAGCTAGGAGAGCCTGATGTTCACCAGCCAACTGCACAGACCCCAGAGTAAGAATCTCCTATTGCAGGAACAATGAGCCCAGGCAGGAAATATCTGGGGGAGGGGGATTGGCCCCCAAGGAGATTCACCGGTTATCTGACCATCACTTCACGCAGTGTGCCGTCTATATCCTGAGACTAAGGTTCGTGTCACGCTGCTCGGTACAGACACTTCCTTCTTGTAATGTTGCAAGGTATTTTCCCGCTCAGAAATTACGTTTGAATAGAAAGCAAGGCAAGGCAAGGGCAAGGCAGAAGGAAGGAGAGCGAGGGGAGGGAAAGGAAAAGGAGGGAAAGAAGGAGGGAAGGCAGGCAGGAAAAATTGTGTTTGGGGCAGTAGAGGAGCTGGATCCTGGGTCGGTGGTGATGAGAGGGCTGCACTGAGTAGCTGGAAACATCCGGGCTGGGG
This sequence comes from Perodicticus potto, assembly GCA_963574655.1. Classification (NCBI taxonomy): domain Eukaryota; kingdom Metazoa; phylum Chordata; class Mammalia; order Primates; family Lorisidae; genus Perodicticus; species Perodicticus potto. The sequence goes on from CAUYRH010026463.1 coordinate 39,211, forward strand.
AATGATCGGCAACACCCCATATGCATTTTCTAACTGGTATAAAAATTAAACAAGAAAAACTTTAAGCAATGGAATGAATAACAGAGGAAAGGATTTATAGGTTCGATTATATATGTTGTAGAAGCAAATAAAACCAAACCCCTCTGCTCTAGAAACTATACTAACCAGATTAAAAAGAACACAGTGTCAGGGACGGGGGGTAATTGTGACAACTGTCCCTTCCTTTCCCTCAGATGGGAGTGAGTATCTGCTAGGATCCAGGCGGACGGCAGTGATGCTTGTGTGGGCGGCCATTTGATTTGGTTAATCCAAATCAATTGGCATTGGGTATTGGTCTGCATTTTCTGAACACATCAATCCAGAGGCCTTGAAAGTTGGGAGGTGCTGGCAGGGCTTTGCCCATTCCGGCGGAAGACAGATCAGAACACTGTCTGTCCCAGCTCTGAGCCTACTAGGCCTGGATGAGAACCCACCAGCTGATACTGAGCAGAATGAGAAATTGAGGCGGGGAGTGCATGTTGTAGTTTGATTTGTCCTTAACATAAATTAGATCAGAGACCTCATTTCTTGAACTGAGAATTATTTATAATGGGATGAATTAATGTGTTCAGATTTGGGCTTTTTCTATTGTTTTATTTAGGCATATTTTAAAACTTCTGGTGAAGTACAGGGTATCCATAAAGTCCACGTGCAATTTAAAATTACACACTATTTTAAATTGCACGTGAACTTTATGACCACTCTGCATATTGGATAAGGTAAGTAAACAGAATTTGAAATAGGAAATAGTAAAGATTATGAAGGTCAAGCATATGACAATATTCGCTGGTTATCTGGGTGGGAGAGTTATGGTGATATTTTTTGTTCTCGCACATGCTTTTTCCTTTTTCTATAGTTTTCAAATTCCTCAGTGCTTATAGGTTTTTAATAACATAAGGAAACAAATAAAAAATTTAAATGCTAACTAATCCACAGCACTGATACACTCCTATGACTTTCGTATAATGATATTTGTCATCATCTCACAACTTGTCACACTGTTCTGTGCTTAAACTTCACCTATTTGCTCAATTAAGGGTTGGAAAATAGTTGTATCTATGCTGTGATACAATCAGAAAAACATAAGTCTCATAAACTGCCAACCGTTTATATTCTTCCTGATCACATTCCTTCTACGTGGGTAATGACCTTGTCTCGGTGGTAATTCTTTCACAGGGACAGATGCCTGAATTTACCTGACAAGAGAACAAAACAAGTGAAGAGGAAATAAGGAAAAAGTGGAATAACTAAACACTTTTAAATAGCAACAGACAAATCTTGGCATCATTGGAGGGGCACCGAATCTCTGTTATTATTATTTGTTTAACAGAATACAGAGAAGGAGAAGCTTCCAGTTCCCACTGCCTAAAGGACTATGCCTGTACACCAAAGTGGTGACTACAGGAACAAACACATTTCTCTCTGTTGTGCTTCCAGGAAGTGCATTTGTACCAGATAACTGTCGCCTAACAAAGGTTACCCTAAAATCTGGTCAATAATTTATATGAAAGAATTCGTGGAATTTTGTTGTGCCCTGATTTTCTTGTTAAAGGGAGAACAAAGCAAGCAAAAGCCCTGAAAGCAAAAGCTTTTTGAAATGAATGTTACAGCAGGTTCCAACTTTCAAAACAACTACCACCATGAGGCAATGTGCTCCTGTGGTTTGGGCTCTGGCAAAGTTACCAAAACTCACCGGCCTGTGCTTCATTGTTCTGTGAGAAGGAGAGAGAGAGAAAATGAAAGGGGTTTTTAAAAATTCTCTTGCTTGTTTTCACAGTCATTTTCCAGTCCGTGTGTTCTCCCAACGTGGCCACAGCCCACCCTTGTTTCCAGAAATGGGGTTAGCCCTCTCAAAGGGTTTCCATAAAATATAATGTAACACATCTTTGGCAGGCCTCTCTGAGTGGCTGTTGTGGATCAAGTATCCATATTGTATACAGAACTTCCAGATTTTCAGAGAAATTTTAGGTATTTTGTCTCACTAGGATGAGATGAGTGAGCTATTACCCTCCATTTAATAGGTGAAGGCAAAATCTGAAGATTCTAGATATTCTATGGGTTATTGCTTGTTGGGACCTCTGGACAGGAGATAATCCATGTTATCCCAAATTCCTCTCCTCTCTCTCTCTGTGCCCCTTTCCGTTTATCTTTTTAAAATATTATTCATAGTGAAATTTAACTGATGTGTACAGAAGTGCTGTCTTTAAAGTTGAACCAATTATCTTAAACAGAACACATGTATCAATATAATCACCACCCAGGCAAGAAATAGTCCTTTGCCAGCCCCTGAAATTCTTATTATACCCCTTCCAGACTGCAAGTCTCTCCTTCCTCACAGTAACCATTAGTCTAACTTCTGTAGTAATCACTCTCTTGCCAACTTTTAATTTTATCATCCAAATATGAATCCATAAACAGTATAGTTTAAGGTTTGCCAGTTTTTGAAATGATGTAAATGAAACAAGACACTGTGTATTCACTTGTATGACTTTTTCCACTCAGCTTTTCATTTGTGAATTTCATCCCTGTGGTTGGGTGAACCTGTAGTTCATGTATTTTCATTGCTAACTAGCGTTCTTTTGTGTAACTCTAGCATACGATGTTCAGCTCTTCTGCCACTGAAATCTATTTGGGATGTTTGGGCTATTACAATGCTGACATAAACCGTCATACATTTTAACTGATGAACATTGACACCGATTTATCTCTGGCTGAGAACAGAATTGAGGAATCCCAAGTTTCATGTATCTTTAACCTTACTCCATAATGCCAAAGAGTTTTCCAAAGTAGTTGTTTTAATTTACACTACCACCAGCAGCGAGGATTCCCATCGTTGTACATTCTCATCAACAATTGGAATTCTAACATTTTAAAAAATAACATTATCAAAGGATGTACACATTTGTAATTGTCTGTTTTGCATGACATGACAGGGAGCCGGAACATTTTCCCCATAGTATCATGCAGAGTAGGGTAGCATAGTAGGAATGCCGCCTTTGGATAAAGCCCCAACTTACTGCTTAGCTGTATGACCCTGAAAAAGTTACTTAACCTCTCTGTGCTTCATTTGTCCCATCTGTCAAATTGGATAATAATGCCCAACCACATACAGTTACCATGTGGATCAAATGATTTAATTAACAGAAAGCAGTGCCAGGCATATGAGTTCTATAAATGTGTTTGCCATTGTTGCTGTTACAGTAAAAGCAAAAGAATGTCTAGGATCAGGCGTTGCTAAAGATTAGAATGCTGATATATTCTAGAAGGAAAATAGGATTATTTATTTATTCATTCATTGAATTATTAATTCAACAAATATTTGGAAGACTATGGGATGCGACAGGGTAAGAGACATGTTTTGTCCCCTCCAAAGACTCAGAGCATAGAGAAAGGCGGGGGCACAAACAGCAACGTTTGAGTACAACACTCTCAACATGGTAAGTGATGTAACGGTTTCCAGTGCCGAGAGAAAGAAGCTATTAAGTATGTCTGGGAATAAGGAGTTGGAGCAAAGAAGGCCCTGTACTGGTAGCAGCAGTTGAGATGGCTTCACAGTTTGAAAAGGACTTCAGCAAACAGAAATAGGAGAGAAAAACTATTCTGAATAGTGGTAAAAGCCTAGAGAAAAAGTTATAGAAGCATGAGAGGAAAGAACCTATTTGAAGGACTTAGTGTTGGTAGGCAAGACTCAAAATATCTTTTTTAAAAAATTAGAAACCAAAAGAAAATTAGATCAAACTGAGATTATAAAAGGATTTTACGTAATGTTAAAAAGTTTGGAATTTATTCTTTACCCAATAGGGAGTTACTAGAGGTTTTAATCAGAGAAGTGGACCTTGAACTTAAAGACAGGGTGATAATATGCTGCAATCTATGGATTGGCCTTAAGGAGGAAAGTAGAAAAGCAGGTATTTAAGACTGTAGTTAAGTCCCTATCCGGGAGTAGGCCCAAGGGTACTTTCTCTGGCTGGCTCCATTTTCAGTACAGCCTCTCCAGTCCTGGTCTATAAACACTCTAGTAACTCGGGGTCTTACATCCTGTCATTTCTTAATCCATGAAAACAGAAAGAGTCTCTCTCCTGAACAACTAAACTGCTACTGGTTTAAAAGGGTAAATGCTTTCTTAGGTGATGGGCGGCAAAAAACAATAGTTGCCCCTTTACAATGGGAGATCCTCACTTAGCTGGTGATTAAGCAGATCTCAGAAGAAGCTGCTAGAAAGATTAACTAGAAAGAAGAGGATGAAGGGGAAGTTATTGGATTTGATCATGGACGGGATCTGTGGGGAGCTGTGAGTGAGGAGGAGAAGGCTTCAGATGATTCCAAGGGTGGGGGCCTGAGCATTTGGTAGGGTGGTGATGTCACCTACCGAGATAAGAAACACAGGCGGAGGAACAGGTTTGAGGGCCAGATGAGTTTCATTTGCTGAGCTTGCAGTCCTGGCACTCTAGCTCTGTGGAGAGGTTGACCAGGCAGATGGATGAGCAGGTCTGTAGGAGGCACAATACCCTGCGTACAGCTTCCCCATAAATGTTTATTAAATACAAAATAAACAAAGATGAAACCAGTTCCCATGTTAGCGTTCCCACAGTGATATTTACTGGTTGGGTCCTAGCCAAAGTGAGGCTTGAATATATCCAACTTAAAAATAATTGCTTACCACTTCTGTGCCCTCCCATATGTTTCGCTTTCTAGTTCCTATTACATTTTTTTTTAATAATTAAGATTTAAAAAAAAAAACAACAACAAGAGAAAGCACTATTCAAACACGCTGTCATCCTTACCCTAATATTATTAATCCTCGAGAGATAGGAAATATCAAAAGCATTTTCAACTACGTGCATGCAGATGGGGCAGGATCCTAAACTTAGCCTCGGAGTGAACATGTTTTCCAGCCTCTCTGTGCTGTTGCTACTGCAACCCTGGGTCAGCCTCATACTTCTAAGATTTTTGTCTTGTAGGAATATGTTAGATAATGAGTTCCCATTTGGAGTTCTGGAAATATGCTTGGTATACTTGTATAGATGTGGTTGTCCAAATATAAGAGAGTAGCTTGTATTTTTTTTTTCTGACCCTCAATTCCACTCTTAGAGTAAGGTTTAACAGCATCTGCAACAAAAAATGTCTCTTTTCAATTTTAAAGTATTTTGAGGCTGGCAAACTCCATCTTCAGGCTGCAGTCCATAAATTCCTGCCATTCCCCATCCTCCAGCACTCTCCTTATGGTATTGTCCGCAGGCTCCTCTCCTCCACTGACCTGCGTATCCCTTGGAAGGTAGGCTGAGTGTTGCTCACCTCGGGCTCCCTTACCTTATTTCAGTACTTTGTACAGAAGAGTTACTCAAACAAAGCACATAGAGAGTAGACTGCTAAAAACAATTTATCTGGTGAGGCCTTCCATGAGAGCTCCATGCTGAAATCTTCTCTTGTTTCTGTTTGCCTTATGTAGTGGAATAGTAGCTATGCCCAGACCAATTAGAAGCTGAGATGATTTACTGGACAGGGGGAAACATCTCAGACATTTTTTTCCTAGTGATAGAACCAAATTGGACTATGTTTTGTTTTATTTTCAAGTGGACTCTATATGAAAGCTTCTCTACTGGTGTTTCATTTTAAGTTTTCAAGAAAAAGTTTCTCTTTCTCCCCTAACCCTACTCCTCTTAGCCAGGTGCTAAGGCATGGGAATGCCTGACTCATCCCTGCAAAAGTAGAACTGGATAATAGGATACGTTCTTCTCTGACTAATTTCTTCTTCTTAGCACACATTGACTCATTAAAAATTGTGAGAAGAAATTTAGCAAAAGTCATTGGCTTGTATTACTTCCTTTGCAAAAAAAAAAAAAAAAGGAGAAAACTTTTTTTTTTCCTTTATAACACGTTAATTGCACACTGAGTACCATATAATTCCACATCCGTTTCATGAGTACCTACTAGGAAAAAGGAACTGGAAAGTGATTCCTTTGGAAGTCACAAAAATTAAGAAACTAGAGGGGAAATCGTAGCATGTTTCTAAAGCTGCAAATAAAGGACCTTGGTACAGTTGAGGGGGGCCTTTAAGGAGAAGTAGTGGGAAGACTTAACTGTAAGAAGCTGTCAAATGAATATTGAGTGGGGAGTGGAGTGCAGCAGCACCTTCTCTGAAGGCTCGGGTGGAATAAGGCTGTTTGCTCCCCACAAGTCTCTTTCAGATGGATGCAGGATGGGGGCATTCTTCTTCTCCAAGGCAAAATTCTGGCTGTTGAGTCTTTTTCTTGTATTTTGGATAAACTGTCATCTGTTGTGTTTTGCTTCTAAGATAGCACAGATGTTCCCAGTGGGTAGAAACACAGTGGGCAGGATTATGGCAACTTTTTCTTCAGGGTCCACTCATCCCTTTGAGGTTCAGCTCAAATTCTACTTCTCTGGATCCCTCTCAGATTAACCTCAAATAATGTTTCTCTCCAAATATTCCCATGCTAATTTTACCTCTGATATCTGTTGCCACATAATAAACCTCCCTCAAATGAATGGCTTAAAGAAAAAAACAAGATTCTCTTGCACATTATTCTACGTGTCAAGAATTTCAGCAGACCTCTACAGGGATGGCTTATCTCTGCTCCCGCGTTTCAGCTGATGGCCGCACCACCAGGGTTGCAAGATCTGAGATAGCTCCATCCCCTACCTAGAGCATGGGCTGGAGAAGCTGGGACATCTGGAGGATGATAAAGTCTCACTTTCCATCAGGGCAACTGAGCTCTTTTCAGTGTATCTCAGGGCTCTAATAGAATCAAATTGGAGGCTCTGACATCTCTTAAGGCCTGTCTAGGCACTGAGCTGACATAAGGGCACATCTACTGAATCCCATGGGCCAAAACAAGTCACAGTGGCAACCTAAGTTCAATGAAAAGGGAGCTGAACTTGACTTTTGGATGGAAGGAGTAGTGTGCCCAGATAGGGATGGAGGAACTGACGGTGGCAGACATTCTGCTAAAACTTCTTTTATAGCTCTGTGGTACCTTAGTCCCTATATTCCTTATTATTTGTCAACTGATGATGGTTCTAAAAATGATTTGTAACCAAATACTGTGTTCTAATATGTATACAAGTAGGTATAACTATCCCAACAAGAATAATGAAGTAGCTAAATGTTTGTATATACCTAAATTCATAAGGTAGAAATTAAGACAGCATTCAAATATTACGATATTATTCCAATTAAACTACTTTTCGCATTTTTAAAGTAAGGATAATAAGAATACACATATGTATGTATTTATGTATATATGTATATGAATGCATGTATGTGTAGATATGTACGTGTGTGTATTTATATATGCACACATATATAAGTGTTTATAGTTCTGTGAGCTTCTCAAAAGGCAAAGTCAAGGTCATATCCATTGCCGTGTCCTTCTCACAATTGGGGCTCAAAAAAGATCTGCATAGACAAATACATTTGCATAGGCTGGGGACAGAAAATGGGCAAATATGGGGCAAAAGAAGGAAAGAAGTTTGGTTTTAACATCAGATAACAGAAGTGTTAAGTCCCAAATTTTGCACTTACCCACAAGCTTTAGATGTGCCCCTTACTCTTTCTTCTATTTCCTCAGTTGTAAATATTGGTGATGATTCAGTTCATAAAATGACTGTTGAGAATGAATGAGGTATTGTTTGTAGAAGCGCCTAGTACGTGCTGTAAGGTTGGGGAAATGAGTCTCATTCCTGACTTGTGGCTTAAGTCCTCTTTGCTCTCCTCAAATGTTCAGGCACATTTCCACATACTTATTGACACATTTGATGGAAAAATCTTTCTCAGTAAGTGGTTAAAAGTAAAATAATATTTTAAACACAGCCCAGGGTATAACCACATTAGAATAAATGCTGTAATTGGCACTTAGCGGAGATGCTGAGGAGAGACCCTGTGGCATTCTCCGTAAGCCCCCAGGCGCAAATGCACATGTGGATATCAAATTAAGGGTCCAGTTGTGCCAGCAGCCATTGTTTCTCAGGATTACCCCCACACCCATGGCTGACTTATCTTGCAGAATACTGTCTAGGATCCGTCCGTAGATTACCCTGGCAAACCATAACTAATGGGCACACAGGAGAGGGCAGAGGAAGCAAGTGGGGAGACGCTTACTATAATGGCCTTGACATCACAGAGAGCAGAGAGACATCTATCCCCAGCTCATTGTCATTCAGTCCATCTCCTGTGCAAAACCAAGGACAAATACCATTATTACCATCTCTTTAGCACAGTAGTTCTCAACCTTCTCAGGCTCAGCTCTCCCTTTAGAGACTATATATTTTGTGCTGGCCTTTGGCTATTCTGAAATTAACTTCAGAGATAAAATAGCTTATCTACAAGCATAATTTCAAAAACATCTATGTATGCCTAAACTGTACTATAAAAGGCAATGAAGATAAAAGCGATTTATAAGCAGATGCTGTGTGCGTCGACACGCATATGTACGTACAACTTCACTAAAGAGAATGAGAGCTAGTCAACTGCTGCTAGACGCCCAGAGATCTGCAGTTTGAAATTGACAATACACCACCAGTATCACTCTATTTAAACAATTTTTCACATTTTAAAAATAAGGGTAATGTAAATATGTATATATGTGTGTTCACTTATGTATATATATAAATGCATAATGCGTATAGATATGAGTATATGTATACATACACCTATATCAGTATGTAAATCACTGTGAATACCCTGCAGTTGCAAATACAAAATGAAACAGCATGTTGCCTTTGTGACTCCAGTCCCACAGGATGCACCAATGCTGTAAATTACAAAATGACAAGTAATCCTTGGAAAAATCTGAATGAGACTGAATCCTGTTCAATATGCATGGCAATTTTCATCTGGAAAATTCAATGCACGTCACAACCATGCAAAACTACTTGGCGTTTATATGTTAAATCAAGTAAGGATCTACACTTAGATTATTATAAACAAGTTTTTCACTTACAGATATGGCTGGCTTCTCAAACTGAAAAGTCTTTGACTTTACACAATTCACTTAAGGCAGGACAATTCTTCATTGTATGGGACTATTTGCTCATCGCAGAAAGTATAGCATCTCTGATCCCCACCAACTGGAGGCTCCCCAAATTGAAGGTGCTAAAAATCACTGTACCTGCCCCTAGCAGTGCTGCACACGCTGAATTCCACAAATGTTGTGCGGTTACTAAAATGGCTCTCTTTTAAAGGATACTATCTCATTGGACCATCACAAGGAGAGATGATACTAATAATTTTGCCAGTGACGAAATAAGTTCACAGCGGTTATATGCCTCACACATACTGTAATTAGTGGTATTGACCCATATTTTCTTGTACTTGGTTTAAGATTTTGCTCTCCGGCTCACGTTTTATACAAACATGAAAGCTGAGGAAGGAAGGAAGGAATAAGCAGGGCACAGAGGGTGTTTAGAGCAATGAGACTGCTCTACATGATATTCTGATGGTGGCTACACATCATTAAGCATTTGCCCAAGCCCATAGAATGCACAACACGGACGGGGATCCCTAACATACACTGTGGACTCTGGGGGAGAACAATGTGTCTATGTAGGTTCGTTAATTATAATCGATGCACTACTCGGGGTGGGGGCTTTTGATGTTTGGGAGGCTGTGAGTTTGTAGGGGAAGGGAGATATATGGGAAACCTCTGTACCTTCCTCTCAATTTTGCTGTCAACCTAAAATTGCTCCCCCAAAAGTCTGTTTTACAAAAAAGAAGACTTGTTTCCATCGGTGTAGCAGCCTTTTCAGACTAGTTAAGGGACCATGGTAAGGGCTGCAGAGTCAGCACAGCCGAGGTTAGCATTCCCTGACTCACGGGGCAGGGAGGTCGCTTCTTTGTCTAGCTATGACGTCTGTCTGTTCCTCATTTACTTTTCATCTGGTCTCTATTTTTGCTTACCTGCTAAAGATGGTTGTGGCTGCTGGAATGATTTAACGGAAAAAAACATTGTCTTGATGATTACAAGATGCCTTGATCTGATTAAATGAATTATACCCATTGATACAGGCTAAGTGCTTGGAATCGTGCCCCACACTCAGAATGTCCATCAGCTTAGCTTAATAAATGTTGGTAATGACTGCTGAATTTGAGGAAAACATAGGTTGATAACATAGGTGGTGGAGGTGGTGGTGACTAGATTTCTTTAAACCATTAAATTCGGGTTCATTTGACATCTTTGTTTTGATCACCTATGATTAGCAAGTTTTTATCCTAGAGCATTCTTTGAATGAGACACCGATTTTTCCCTAAAGGGCCTTATTAGTTATAAAGGGAAGAGGATCTGAAGTGAAGAATAAACAATACAAATAAAAGACACAGCAAGATACATGTTTTAAGAGGTAAAAGCACAGTATTAGGACTTCTGGCTTCTGCTAACACTAGGGATGAGAACAAGCAGAAGTCACGTTAATCTGGAAAATCAAGAAAAGTTGAGGCGACGCTGAATGATGATATTTGACAGTGAGATTGAAGGAGAGACCCAGAAGCATTTAGAATTGCAAAAGGAAATTGCTGCTTCGACAAGTCCCCCGAGGCTTCAGGAACACTTTCACACCGGAACTAGAAATGACTAAAGCTGCTCCAGGAGAGTCACCCGGCGCTTCGGGACCAGCCAGGCTTACCAAATCAAAAGCTCAAGGTTCACTCTAGAACAGTGGTTCTCAACCTGTGGGTCGCAACCCACAGGAACTGTATTAAAGGGCTGCAGCATTAGGAAGGTTGAGAACCGCTGCTCTAGAAACTTGTATTCTTTTGTAAACTTCTCAAAATTCTGCTGATCAGCTCAGTCACGTGCTGCAGACCAGTTCAGTGGTTCTTGGAGAGTGGTCCTCAGGCCAGCAACAATGCCTGCATCGATGTCAGAAATCTGCTGCGTCAGACGCTCTCAGAAATCTGCACCTTACAAGGCCTGCAGGTGATTCTGAAGCACATTGGAGTTTGAGAACCACTGGACAAGCTCAGGGTAGAAAAAAGATGTCAGCTGTCATCTTGACAGTAACAAGTTAATAAGTAGGTGACACAAAAGTAGAGACAGGAAGATATTGGCAGTACTTTTTTTTTTTTTTTTTTTTTTGAGACAGAGTCTTATGCCCTTGGTGGGTGCAATGGTGTCACAGCTCACAGCAACCTCAAACTCTTGGGCTTAAGCGATTCTCTTGCCTGGGCCTCCCAAGAAGCTGGGACCACAGGCACCTGTCACAACACCTGACTCTGTTTTGGTAGCAATTGTCATTACTGTTTGAGGCCTGGCCAGCCTCAAACCTTCGGTGTATGTGGCTGGCGCCCTACTCACTAGCTATGGGCGCCAAGCCTGGCAGTACTTTTTGTTACTAACTTCTTTTCTTTTGCCCCAAGAATTTGAGTTGTGGAGAACAGGGGGAGAAAAAAGAAGGTGGAATTCTTTCTCTCCATTTGAAGTATTATAGTAACAAGGACAGCAGCCTATTCCTGATGTATTTTTCTCAAAGTCTCATAAAACCCGAGAGGGAGGTTGATATTATCTCTATCCTGCCCATGAGAAAAAACTCTCAGAGACTTTAAATAATTTGCCCAAGGTTACGCAGTTAATCAGTAGCTGAGCTGAGATGTGAACCTGAGGGTTTTTCACATGATGTTGAGCTTCCCTTCCTCCGGTCTTTCTCTGATCAGGACAGTAGAACTGGCAGGGAGTTTAGAGACAAGTGCCAATCTCCTAATTTTGACAATTGCAATCTAAGGCCTGGAAGTGTGAAGTGAATTACCCTGAAATTATCAGGCAGACTGACGGTAGGGTTGGGGTTAAAAGGAAGAGAGAGTGTCTGTTTTCCAGCCCAGTGCTCTTTCCACTATGCCACGTTGAGGTTTGTTCTCAAACTGCTGGGACACTTGTTACATAATGTTTAAATTTATGTAGGAATGTGACTAATCCACATTTTTTGGTATTTGATCAGATGTGGAATATAAATGAGGCAAGCACGTAATTGAAAAACTGAAGAAATGGGAGCGATGAGGAGCCCTGTAGTACAGATCAACAATGAAATGCAGGCTTCGTGAATATTTTTCAGACTGCTATGGGGATGAACTAAGTTTACTACATCTGCTGAGATCAATTCGTATTAAGGCTAAACAATTGCAGGGCTATGTGGCATTCGTGTCTGATTGAGCAGAGGATTTGGTAATTACTAATCTTCCCAATTTATGCTTTCATGTGTGAATCAAGCAAAAATTAAATGTTTGCTGTATTCCTACCTGACTCCAAACAACTGTCTAAGTCGTTCAGCAAAGCAGTGATCAAAGCAATCTGTTCATCATCTCAGATTTTCTCTCTTTTAAAAAGTCATTATTTAAAATTCATTTCTTTTTGCTATAGAAAAGATAGCACAGCCAGTAATGAATAGAATTTTCTTTCTTAAGAAACACCTGTCATTTGAAGAAGCACAAAGACGGTAGAAGGAAAATACATATTTTTAGTCATGGTTTTGTGTCCTTTTAATTATAATTATCTCAGAGCTCTGGTATAAAAATATAGAACATTTAGCTAAAATAGATGAAACAGATCTTAAAAGGATGCTACTAAAAGGTTCTTTAATGTATTATTATGCCTAGCTGATTTTAAATGTCAGACCATAATCACCAAAACTTAAAAATGCTATGCAGTCTAGGTTGCTGCCTTTGACCTGAAATTTTAAAAGACTAACAAAGTAGAATGATCAGATAATTAAAACAAATTGATGGATTTCAAGAAGAAGTCCTTCTAGAGCCAAGACTTTGGTGCAATGTCAGTCAACCGTGTTCATGTTTGCAGCTGACACTCTGTAGTAGCTATGAAATATCTGTTCCCCCGTACCAACTGCTTGCTCTGCTTTCTTCTTTCAACAAGAACCTCGCCTTTACTCAGGTATGCTTCCTCCTTGGTGTGGCCATATGGCAGAGGGTGGGTCTCGATCAGGTTCATCTGGTTGTGTTTGTTACATTCACCTTAGTAACTGGCTGAAGTTGTGGTCAGGTAATAGGATTCTGGCTTTTGAAAAAGGAGAGCAAGCCTGGTGGGAAGACTTCTGGGAAAGGTGCCTTCACTCTTTGAAAAAGACAAACAAAGGCATGGCTCATTTTCTGCTTCTGGGTGTTGCGGTCATGAGGGAAGTTAGCCTCAGGAAAAGCCAGTCCCTGGGGAAGGATATACGCAAGAGAGTCATGGAGAAGCATTACTTGGTCCCGATTCTGCTGAAGCCAGGGACAGCCTGTCTTTCTACTTCCTCCTTGGTGAGAAAATAAATTTCCTTATTGTCTAAAACGTGGTTTTCAAAGTTTAGAATTGCCTAGAAACCTGGTTGAAAGACAAATTACTGGGCTCCACCCCCAAGACTCTGATTCACCTATCCAGGGTGGAAATGGAGAATCTGCATTTCTCACGAGATCCCAGGGGATGCTGGTGCTGCTGGGACAGGGGTCTCTTGATAATCACTAGTCTAAATATGCATAAAGAGTTTCAATTACTTGTAGCTGAAAGCATGCTAATTTATCTGCAGGGGTGCCAAAAAACACTTAAAAATATAAAGGCCTTCTGCCTTCCAGGAAGTTTCCACTCAATTAATGTTTAGCTAACCAGAAGAAAAGGTTCTATCTTGCCTGTCCCATCTATTAATGATGATAATACATAAAAAACACATTGATCAAAATCTGGAACCATAACACATTTCAAGAGTAAAGAGCTTAGGCCTTGGAGTCAGACAGAATTGGACTTAAATGACAGCTTTATACTGCCTTCTTTACTTGTGGACTTGCTGTGATGATCATAGGCACGAGTATGCACAATGCTTCAAACACAGCAAACATAGCACCTGATATATGGTAGATGTTCACCTTCCAAATCCCATTTCTATTTATTTTTTCTGACTATGTAACTTAAATACAACATATAAACTGAGAAATAAATAAAGTCCTCCTTATCCAAAACTTTGTTATCCAAGATCCTGTACTTACAAGGTTGTTATTAAAAAAAGACTTCCTAACACAAAACTATTTACCAATGATCTGTCCAATTACAACTTTAGGGCCCATGGAAACATCCCTACTTGTTAAAGAGTAGTATGTATTTCTACACATCTGTCATAATAATTGTAGATAAGTCTCTACAGATAGAAAGTTGTGAACATCTTGGTAAAACACAATTGTAAATTGATGTTACAAATCTTACAGACCATAAAAGATTTCATGAAGTTAATTCAAGTGCTATGGGAAAATTAATCATATCGCACTCAAAGACCCTGACAAATAGGAATCTGGCAGAAGGAGACCAATGACAATTTTGAAGTAAAACATCTGGAATTGTAGTGTTAGGATCCATTTTTTAAAAGAATTATTTGGGGTTCAGTACCTGTAGTACTGTGGTGACAGAGCCAGCCACATATGCCAAGGCTGGCGGGTTCAAACCCACCCGGGGTCAGCTAAAACAACCATGACAACTGCAACAAAAAATATCCATGTGTTGTAGCAGGTGCCTGTAGTCCCAGCTACTTGGGAGGCTGAGGCAAGAGAATCACTTAAACCCAAGAGTTTGAGGTTGCTGTGAGCTGTGACTCCACAGCACTCTACCGAGGGCAACATAATGAGACTCCATCCCTCCCCCAAAAAAAGGAAAGAAAAAGAATTATTTGGATATCAAAGGCCTAAGTGAGGCCCTTGGTAAAAGGGAAACATATTTTAACACAAAGTTTCTCTCCATCATCAGGAAATAGAAATGAAGAATGCCCTATTATTAAATCATATTATTTGCTCATTAAAATAATATTAAATTAAATAATCAGCACTCAATTCATTCTTGGGAAAAAATGAATATCAATGAATAATTGATATTATAATCTAAATTGTGTTAAATATAAAACAATATAGTTTCATAATTCTGGTATCATTACAAGGTAAAATTCCACTTGCAACTTTTCTTTTACCAATTATAGTAAGAGCTTGGCCTCTGCTTTAAGTAGATTCACTTTAAATATGGAAGGAAATAAAATTCAAGAAAACAATATTTTATTGTTTTGTATACTACCTAAACTCTGTTCAGGAGAAACTTCCAGTTGCTTCTCAATATCTAGTCTTTTTCTTTCTATAGCAACAGAAAACTGAATTTTAGTTGGGCCTGTGCTGTCCATGTAAATAGCTGTTTTCTAGCCTTCTTTGAATCTGTATCTGCCTGAGAAAAGGTAGTAAAATTGTTTTGTGAGCGTTCCAGTAAAGCTATTTAAAAGGGGGAAGGTGTGCCTTTTATTTCTTTCCTCCTTCCTGTTGTCTGAGATGTAGGCAGGAGCTCCAGCAGCCATCCTGGACTTTGAGGTGAAAACCACATACTGAGGATGGTTCAAAGAAAGGTAGACATCTGCACCCTTGACCTCACCGTGGAGTCCCCATACCGGTCTCCTCAGGCCTGCTTTTGGATTTTGTTACATGAAAAACAAACACATAATTACCTCATTAAAAGTGCTGTTATTAGGGGTTTCTGGTATATAGCATATCGCATAATATATAGCATAATTTTATCTAGTATACCATTTAAAATTTGCTAGAATTCTACTACTGATGTTTGAAGTGCATTTTTACTCACCACTTTGGACTTTGAGGATGGGGAAGTAGAGCAGCAATTTTTGGGGTGGGGAAGGAAAATATTCTCAGGTTTGGTTTTAAGTAGAATCACAGAAAGCAAAGCAATCATATTTAGTTGCTTCATATGTGGTAGCTCTGAGTATAAGTGCACTGGTGAGGTTGCTTTTGTAGATCATTTACATCTTATTTTGTTGTGTTGAGTCCACAATGTTTGAGTAGCAAGAGCCTTTGTGATTACTGAATAAAACATCTGTCCATTTCAGGAATCCTCCTGCAATATCCCTGCAACTTGGTCCAACTTCCACTAAAATACCTTGGTAAGAATGCTTTAAAATTACAAGGCAGCCCATTCCATTGAAAGAGAGGACTTTCCTGTGTTAATTTTGCATCTACCTATTCAAAACTTCCACCCACTGGGTTGTAGTTGTACGGAGTGATTTGGTTATTGAAGAAAGCTAGCGTGTTGCCTTCACACGTTCTCAGCTGTAGGGTAAAGGCCCCCGGTTCTTTCTACTATTCTTCTTTTCAGGTAGTTCCTAGACCTCTTAATTGCTCATTGACACATTCTTTATTGTCAACAGTCTTCTTTGCAAAAGCCCATTTCATTCTTCTGTGTCTTATAGAAAACAAGGGAACATCATCTGCTATCGTTACATGTTTTTATAGCTGATAGCTGTAATCTGTGCCCTCTGCATCCTTCTCTTCTTTTCAGAAAACTTATAGATTTTCCTCATCTTTCCCTAAATACCCTTCAAACATGTTTAATCTCTTTCAAATAGGAGGCATAGAAACACCCTTCAAAACAAAAACAAGCAGGTCTTGAGACCAGATATTTTGAAATATATTCCAAAGAGTTTAAATTCCCAGAACTAAATGAGGTAAAACATAAGGCTTTGAACAATAGATCACGTTCCCCACAGGGTCTGTGACTTGTTGGACTGAATAAAATCTGTATTAACTGATAATTTTCCAAACGCGAGAGAGTGGAGTCAAAACTGATGCATGTGTCCTGGGATGAAATCTTCTCTTGATCACTAACCAACCCTTCAGCTACTTAGTTCCCCATTGACAATATAAATGTCACTGAAATAACTGTCCCGGCTATTTAGTTTGAAGATGTTTAAAAAAGTGGAGCTTTTGCAGGAGTTGATGCTGAGTTATATGATTTCACATGAGCGGAGTAGAGTCCGTGGGCAAGTCCTCCTTCATAACGATTCTCCGCCACCTCCGGCCTACGGGCTGGGGCCCTGCTCCTTTGAGCCACAGGCGCCGCCCTGATTCTCTAGTTCCTTTTTTAAGAAAGATTTTTATGCCAAGAGTAAGTGAAAAGCAACTGACCTTACTTTGGACCTCTCCTTCCCTTTTCTGTTTTTTTTTTTTTTTTTTACATAATTATAAAACACATATTATGTCAATAGGTTAGTAGGTCATAGGTGGTGGTTCTTTAACTTAAAAAATTCGGTCCTGCTCTGTTGTATATTTTAGTAAAATGTTTCTTTCATAAGGTGTGGAGAGGCGACCTCCAAAGGCCACTGCATTCTCAGGGGCATTCCTAACCTTTCCCTTGGGAGTTCTCACAACCCCTCTCTCAATGACAAACCTTGGTAAACTCTCTTCTTTTGTTGATACATTTGTGGTTCCCATGTGTCTCTTAATATTTGTGTAGCATCACTGACAAGCTGGTAGGAATATGACCAGTAATCTTAGGAGTCAGGAGTCCTATGTGCTACCATGTGCCCTGGGTCCTATCATGGTCCTCAGGGCTAAATGTACTAGCTGTGCCATCGGTCTTAGTTGACTCTCTCTGGGTTCCTGGGTCCAGCCTGCCTTTTCTACAGTATTACCTTAACTATTTTATAAGGTTTCTCCTCATTTGATTTAGAAAGAGTCAGGATGCAACAGAATGAGGAGAGAGGCATTTTTTTCAGCAATTGACTTGCGGCAGGACTTCCCTTCTCTGAGGCTCAGTTTCCTAACGTGAGGTAAGAGGATCGAATTAGATTTAAGGCCACTTCCAGCCCTCGTATTCTACAACCAGGTGACTTTGGGGGCTCTTAGAGTGCTCTTTAACGTACAATGGGAAAGGAAAAGAACATTTTTCCTTCATAGGTTCTGAGAGAGTAAAAACTGATACCTCTGAGGATGAGTAAAATCAACATCTGTCAGAGGAACGAGAAATGGAGAAACAAGTAAGAAATGTTGGACCAAGGCAATAGTTGAGAGAGAGAGAGAGAGAGAGAACCTAGCCCAGCCTTTTGCAAGTTGCAGTGTTTCCCAATCATCTACAAGAAGCTATGGGCAGCTCCAGCCTCTCTTATCTCTTTCATAGATATTTGCCTCCCCTTTGTCCCGGGATTAAATCTTCCTCTCAGGTCAGGAGCATAGGCTTCCACCCAAATAAGAAGGCTGCTTTTCTGCCTACTTTGGGGAGCAGGAAGGGTATGCAGGGCCAGAGCTGATTCTTTTTTTTTTTCTTTCTGGTCCTGAACTTCCTCTTATTATTATTATTTGTTATTGTTTGGGATTCATTGAGGGTAAAAAGAATTAGGTTATAAGGATTGCGGTTATTAGGTAAAGTCCCTCTTGCAATTGTGTCCCACCCTTAAGGGGTGTGCCATACACTGTGACCCCTCATCTCCCTCCCTCTTCCCTTCTCCCCACTCCCCCATTCCTTTACCCCACCCCTTGTATTAGATCATATCTGCCTTCATATTAGAACTGAGTACATTAGATTCTTGCTTCTCCATTCTTGTGATACTTTACTAAGAAGAATGTTTTCCATCTCCATCCAGATTAATACAAAAGATGTAAAGTCTCCATCTTTGTTAATGGCAGAATAGTTAAGTATTCCATGGTATACATAGCCCACAGTTGTTAATCCTTTCCTGGGTTGGTGGGCATTTTTTTCCATGTTTTGGCAATTGTGAATTAAGCTGTGATAAACAGTCTAGTGCAAGTGTCCTTATAATACAAGGATTTTTTTTCTTCTGGGTAGATGCCTAGTAATGGGATTGCAGGATCAAATGAGAGGTC